>PVKH010007273.1:0-20339 GCA_004027955.1 Chaetophractus vellerosus | reverse complement strand
GAAATTACCTCAGGGGGGGAATGGCAAAATTACAAATGTTGAGAGTCTTAAAGTTTGTTTAAGTGAAGAAACTGAGCATGTGTCTTTGAAGAGAAGATTCTAAACAATTTCGTTTATATTCAGTAGCCAAAGGCACAGCTGCTGCAGATAGAAAAAAGTCACGATCAAAGAGAATAATTGTCAGAAACACCTCTATGACTAATGCAAATTATGCTCTGCTTTTTAAAGACAGCAGAGGTGTGGAGAATTAAGCCTTTTAGCTCAGGGCTGCTGCTTACTGAAAGAGGGAATTTTGCCTATAAAATCTTCTTAAGAACTCAGCATTGAGACAAGCACTACTTTCAAAGCACAGTTATTAAAAAAAAAATAAAACACATTATATTTGTAAATTAAGAATCTGAAAATATTTTACTAGCATTATCTGCTAGTAACTTCCCATTGAAGCGTGAAAGAAATACCTGTGTGTGGATACTAAACATGTTTGAGTGGAATTTCTAGTTGCTTGACATAATTATTCAAGAGTATAGCCCTATAAATATACAGCGGTATAAAAAAAGAAATGGATATGTTTAGAAATTATTTCTACTAAATCTTTTAAGGAAATTCAATACAAGCAAGAAATGGATTTTGACAACTAGTACTTACCAAGGTGCAAAAAAATGGTCAGTAGAAATTGCATTCTTTTATCAGGAAATGATGAACTTCAATTCTGCTAGGTTAAAATAAAATTTTAAAAAGTTAAAGTCATTCAATAATGATGTCAATAATTAACATCATTACATAGTATTTATAAGTCCTCAAATTTGTCTGATGGTTCTTACTTTTTTTGTTGTTTTTTTTTTTGGTTCTTAACTTTCAGGGCCACAAAACATACATACACTACCCAGGTCCTTTAAAAAGATGAGTGTATAAAATGTTTATAAAAAATATATATATAGCTTGCTGTTGATGTTTACCAAGTTTTGATATTATGGAATTCAATAATTTGTGGGAAATAATATTAAATATAGTTTCCTTAGCATCACCTGGGGAGATTTAAAAACCTACCAATGCTCAGGCCCCACCCAGACCTATGAAATCAGAATCTCTGGATTGGGGCCCAGGTGGCAGTGTGTTGAAAGCGCCCCTTCCTCACCCACACCCCATTCTGATAGCTGATATGTAGTCAGGGTTGAGAACCCCTCATAGTTCTCAGGCATCTAAAATGCCTTTTCTTTCCTCCTGGATTCCATCCTAAGACAGGGCATAACCCAGGGTTTCCAAACTTTGCTGCACATTCAAATCACCTGGGGAGCTTTTAAAATTCCTGTTGCCCGGCTCACATTCCTAACCAATGAAACCCAAATGTGTGGGGGAGGACCTCAGCATCAATATAGTTCAAGGATTCCAGGTGATTCCAATGTGCAGAAAAGTTTGGGACCCACTGGCATAATCATTGATCTTTGATTCCTCCTTGTCTTACCCTTTAAATCCAAATTCTCATCAAGCTTATTTTATCTTCTCTCTTTAAACAGTGATTCTCAAAGTGTGGTCTCTGGATTGATTCGGGTGGCCAACTCATTCCACCTTGCCTGGGACTTCACCAAAAGTCTTGGGTCCCAGGAACCCACTCCGTCCTAGACACACACAGATGGTTGGTTTCCCTGCAGGATTAGCAGCATAAGCATCATCTGGGAACTTGTTAGAAACATAAATTCTCGGGTCCCAGCCCAGGACCTAATGATTCAGAAACCCTGGGTGTGGAGCCCAGCATTCTGTGCTTTTACAAGCCCTCAAGCTGATTCTTACGTGTGCTCAAGTTTGTCCTAAGAAACTCTGAAGTCTACACTGTGACGATCTGCGCCACTGCTTCCAGGCAGGGCACTTAACCCTTATTGTGAACCTGCTTTTTGGCGGTGCATTCTTAACTGTTGGTGGACCGGGTAGTCCCTTACTTATACATTATATCCAGGCTGCCATATTGAGTGTCAGCAGAGCGGGTGGCTGGGGGCGCCCTTCGCTGAGCTTAACTAACCTATTCCTGAACATCTGAATGTACACGTTGTTCTCGGCGCTTACTCGGTGAAGGATGTCTTTTCCTAGCCCCTCAATATCCAAAAATGATTTTCCCACTAGAATAGAAGCTTTTTATATGATTAATAAGTTTTTAGGGAGAAAATAGAAAAAAGAGCATGAAACCAATCATCTCTCTGAGTGGCAGTATTCTTAGCTGCACAACTTTTATTACCTTTCTTAGAGCATAAAGTATATTCTGCTTATTTTTAAATAACAGCCTTTTTGAGATATAATTCACATACCATAAAATTCACCATTAAGGTATTCAATTCTGTGGTTTTAAATATATTTAATAAATTCACAGAGTTGAATTCTAATTTTAGAACATTTTCATCACCCCCGAGAGAAAACTGGGAACCTTTAACAGTTATCACTGCCCACTCCACATTGTCTTCCTCCAGGCCCTGACAATCACTAATTAAGTTTCTGTTGCCATGGATTTGCCAATTCTGGACATTTCATATAATATGTGGCCCTTTGTGTCTGGCCTCCTACAGTTACCTTTATTTTTTTTTCTTCTTAAAGATCATTTATTAATTACAACTTATACATCACTGTCACAGAGTTGGGTACACTTGGACAGTAATACATGAATTTTTAAAAAACTTTATTGATACATGTTAATAAAGCGTAAATCTATCCAAAGTGTACAATCAATTGTATTCGGTATAATCATGTTGTAGGAGTCAGTGTCCAGGTTCTTGGCTATGTCGCATAAAGGAATTTAAGGACACTCCATAGGGTAGGCAAGGGAGTAAAGAGTTTATTAACAAACAAGAAAAGAGTACGCAACCTGAGACATGGGTGCAGGCATGCTACAGGGTGAGATGCATACCTCCTCTCTAGGGGCTTCTGGTGTTACTGGCTATCATTGGGGGTTAGAGTTTACACTGATTGGATTATTTAGGACAAAGCAGGGGAACTTTATTGGGTAGTTTGATTTTTAGCGGTTGGTGTCTGGTGGTGATTGGTTTCTAGCTATTGCTCCTGAGTCCTCCTAGAGTTTGCTGCATGAGGGGCTTGTGAAAATAGGTGGGTGGTGTGGGAATTTCCTGTTTTTCTCCTCCTTTCTGCTGGGTGGGCAGTGCAAGCTGTATTCCCATAGCTTGTTTGTGCATGCCAGCAGGCACAAGCTGCCAGTGCTGCTTCCGCAGCTGATGGGTGAATGCTACAAGCTGCCTCCTGATAATGTGCTTGCGTGGGTCTAGCATCATGCTGCTTCAGTTTTTTTTTCCTACTGGGTGGTGTTTTTGTAGAAATTTATTAGGTTTTCTGCCTTTCCTCCTTAGATTTCTATTCTATCCTGCTGCAACCACATAGTTCTGCATTCATCACTTCAATCATTTTTAGAGCATTTTCATTACTCTAGAAATAACAATAAAAAAAACAAAACTAACCAATCAAACAAAGCTCATCATCTTTCATTTTCTCTGTGCTTCCCTTTCTGTACATAGCTGCTATTCTGTTTCCTTCTCTCTAGTATATTTGTATTCATATTTTGTATAACAGTCTTATATATGCAATATCACCCATATTCGTATTTTACATGAAGTTTCACTGTTATACAGTCCCATGTTACATGTTTTAACTTTCCTTCTAGTGATATACATGTCCTTAGATTTCATCCTTGTATCAGCACAAATCACAACTTCATCCCTTTTGATGGCCAAATAAAATTCCATTGGTATGGATATACCATATTTTGTGTGTGCAATCAAAAGCTGATGGACATTTGGGTTGTTTCCACTTTTGGGCTATTATTAGTAACACTGCTGTGGACATTTGTATATACAGTTTTGCATGGACATCTGTTTTCATTTGCTTTAAAAATAATTGTATGACTTTGTCTAAACTTCCCTAATATATTGTAAGCACTTGAAAGCAAGGGTTCCTCTTTTGGTCTCCATAAGTACTTAGAAATAAGTCAAAAATATTTGTTGACTTGAATTCTTTGCAGTTTGCATTTCTTAGATTGAAATGTGTCAGTGTCTAGCCTTGATGCTATTCTCTTGCACAGGGCTCTAGCTGGATTTAAAAGTACTGCCTATTTCACTAACTTCACCTCACCCGTCTTGAAGGACTTGCCTGGCTATGCCCTGACCCCTCCCTGCTGGGGTTGCTCTGGCCTTGGTTTCAAGTTCTCTGTACAAATGCCAATCCTACTTTTCTCCCCACAGCCTATTCTGGCCTTGCTCTTATATTCTGTGGCTTCCAAGCCCCTACATTTCTCTCCATCTCCATAATATTTTACCTTGGTGAATGGGAAAATGGCTCCTTGAGTTCTCTTCCTCCACTCAAGTTATGGGAGTGGCCCAAAGGAATACCAAGGCTGGATTATACTCCCCTGAGCCATCTATCTCTGCTTGTTTGAAATCCCTGAGGCATGTGGAAATGGAAATGAAGAGGTGAGTTAATTCTGGTTAATTCAGGCTGCTAAGAATATTCTCTCTTAAAATGACCCAATAAAATGTGGTAAAAGAACTTAATTTATCCCTGATTTTCCCACTTCTCTCTCTGTCACCTTACAAGTGGACTCTTGGCTTTTCTGTTACCAAGAAATTCCTTGTGTATCCCTCCCTCAGATCTATCTCCTGAAGTATGAGCTCCTTCCTTCTCAATAAGATAGATTATGGCTGATCCCTAAAAATATCCCAGCACACATCTATTTTCCTGCTTCCCACTAGTACAGTGGTTCTCAGCTGGCAGGGGGCTTCCCCAGAGGACGTTTGGCAGTGTCAGCAGACAATCTGGGTTGTCACAATAGGGGAGGGTGGGATGCTACTGGCTTCTAGTAAGTGGGGGCCAGGGATGTTGCCAAATAAACATCCTACAGAACAGCCCCTGTCCCCAAAACAAAGAATTATCTGGCCCAAAATTATCCTGTACTGGAAGTGGCTTCAGTGCCCTTAGCCATGGGCCTTCTCATTCCATCCTTCATTTCCAAAAGTTGCTCACCTCTACTCTTCCTCCCAGTTTTGATTTCACATTTTACATATTCTAAGCCCCAAACTAGATGAGTGTTATATTAATCCTGGCAACTTTGAGAGGTTCTTCTATCTGAAATCACCTACCCAGGCATTATAAAACCCACAGCTGCACATTTAACACTGTTTCAGAAGTTGTAGTAATACCATCCACACCTTTTCTTCATCAAGATATACATTTAATCAATACAGCTTCTCTGGTTGATTTACCAGAGCTACCATTTGTGAAGCCTCACAGGGTCTACATGAAATTTTTGTCTTGATAAATTCATTGGTGAGCTTGAGTAATATAAATAAAAGTAATTGGGACTATTAAACATAATTCCCCTCTTTGGATGAATAGCATGCAAATGTGTTTACAAAGGCATTGGATGCATTTTGGTAGTTTAATGCATGCTGCTAGATGACACTGGTCTTAAAATGTATTAATGTTGCCATAAACAGTAAAATATATTTATTAAGCTGATAATAACTAATTCCTGGCACTGGTGATTGATTTTAACTTACTGACTATTCACTAACATCACCTGCCCTCACTTAAAGGCTGAGCCCCATCCAACATCTTGTCAAAGAGTTTGCTCTTTGGATGGAAAGAGATGCAGGCGTGAGGAACATATAATGCCAAACTGGCCAGCTCCTAGGTGGGTGGAAATAGTGTGTATAAACAGCCTCTCCCCAGGAAAGACAAGCCTTCCACTCCTTTCCTTCCTTCTGCAAATTGTACACTATACAACCCATGGGGTATAATAAATACATTTATATTAGTACTTAATTATTTATCTGGTGTGATTCACATGGGTAATCTTATCCATCTAAAATGTCAATTCTCCTAGACATCTTATGTTCACCTTTACCTTATGCGTATAACACCTTTTTTTCACATGACATTAGGAATCATTAGATATTTCAAATGTTTTACCTGGCGTCACAGTGCGGAATGTGAGGCATGTAGGATGCAGACCTATAAAGTTTAATTTTCTTTAAATTACAGGCAGACATGCTTTCCTTAAAATTTAATATTTATAAATATTTAGGATATCAATGGAAATATTTTGAAGATATGGTTAGTTCTTCCGTAGAATTTAAGCGTCTTCTAAAATTGTCACAAAATAAGTGTTCACCTAATACAGTTTAAAACTGTGCATTTCAACTCTACATCATTTGAAGTTTCTTTCAAGGTACAGAAATGCTGAAGTCATTGACTGCATCCCACTAATGAACTAAACATCAGTTTCACCACTGGACACTGTATATTCTGCTGTAATAACCATGTATATAAATGTCTGATTATTGTTCTGTAAAAGAATAATCTCAATACTCTAATATATTCTATTGTATTTTTCACCCTATGCTGGTTCTCCACATACCCCCAAAATTCTGACCTTGCTAATACCTTCATTTAATCCATAAAATGCCTACATGCCCGGGAGAGCAAAGGCGAGACTTACCGGGACTTGAGAGGCTGTGTCGGGAAGCAGAGGCAGTGAAAGTGGCATGTAAAGGCACACCTGGAAGTGAGAGTCAATTTAAGCAGAAAATGTTTTCCCTGAGGCACCCAGTTAGGAAAAACAGGATGAGGATATTATTCCAAAACCTGCCAAAAAGGTGATTTGTGACGTTACTTACCTCAGGTTTTGGCTTCTACGCTCACACTCACACTCTCTCACATACACAAACCCTATATACAGAGGGAAAGAGCTCGATTTTACAGCAAATTTTCTTTATTTACATGCCAAACGTCAGAAAGCAATAATTAAAAGGAGTTGAGATCAGGGCTGAAGCAATAAACTACAACATTCCTACTGGATTTATAATAAAGGTCTGGGCTATAGTTGCTTGAACAATGGAAATTTAGGAGGAAGAGTCATGAAGAATAAAAGGCTTAAAATGTGTCCACAGAAGCAATTGAGGTGCAACGCCCTCTCAAGGAATGAATTGTTTTGAGAGAGATGCCGCATTTGTTTACCTAGGTGAAAGGTGTGGGCATATTCTGATGAATAATACTACTTGCAATAATAATGTTTTACAAACATGTAAACTCTCAACCTGGAAAACAGAGGTTGATCAACACAGAAATTTTCATTATTCACCAATTTGTACAGTTTTTGGAAGGATAGGCTTGAGCATCCAACTGTGCCTTCAGGAAACCAAATTTCTGGTCATCTGGAAAAAAAAACTGATGAAATTTACAGAGAGGTATGGAATGTTTGGTTCCTAGAATTTGAATGCATTTAACCTCAGCAATACATGAACACAATAGTAATTAACCCATTTCATGGATTTAAATTGGCATCTGCCAAAAAGAAGATGTAGCTCATTCTGAAAAAAACAATTAAGAAATGAAAAATCAAGGCGGCTAGTTACCCCACAAGCCTTGCCTATAACTCCCACCCATAACACACGGTGTGTTCATACACAGGCAGGAAAGGTCAGTCTTTCAGGATTCACCTAGCCTCGAAAAGTTTCTCCCTGTTTTTATCCTTTGTCAGAACTTTTGGCAGTGCATGCTCTAAAATGAAGTTCTGGAAATTACACTATTTAGTAACTCCTGGGTTTGGGGATGGTGCTTAACTGCTCCTTTATTCTATTGGATTTGAATACCAGTAAGTCATGAAGCAAACAATGTTGTTTAGATTTGCACATACCAGATATGGACTAGAAAATATTTGCTTCTTCTACCTTCCTTTTCAATGTTGGTATTTCCTCTGGGCTTTATCAGCTGGTCGTTTCTTTTCTCTTTCTATGAGTATTCCTTGGGCAAACTCATCTGGACAGTCCCATGGCTTAAGTCACTACTTTTCGCTCTCTATCTCTAACCCCACCTACCTTCTGAGCTTTGGCTCTGTATTTCCCTGTTGTCTATTGACCTCTGTTTTAGTTTCCCATCTCTAAAACAAATACCATACAATGGATTGCCTTAAACATTGAGAATATATTGGTTTATGGTTTTGAGGCTAGGAGAAGTCCAAAATCAAGGGTTCATCAATGCTATGCTTTCTCTCCAAAGATTGCGGCATTGTGGGCTGGCTGTCAGCAATCTTTGGTCCTTTTGGTCCTTAGCTTTTCTGTCACATGGTGTAGCAGTTGGGCAGTTTGTTGTAATTATGAATTCCAAAAATAGATATTGGATTATGCTTGTAAACTGGTCTGCTAATCTGGGCATGATTGAGTTATGATTAGGGTGTTAACTGGGTCACTGTCAGTAGGGTGTTGAGCCCCACCCCTTGGTGGGTGGGGTCTCAAAGATAAAAGACATGACAAAGGGCATTGTTGGAGCAGTTTTGATGTTGGAGTTCTGGTGAGGAAGGAGAGAAGGACCCTGGATAGAGATGAACCATTCGCTTGCTTGAGAGTTCACGGCTGGCCTTGTGGAGAGAGGCAAAGCCTAGAGAGCCTCATAGTCTACAGCTGACCCTGTGGAGGAAGCAGAGGAGCTAAGCCCGGAGAGAAACAGAGCCCCGGGAAGAGAGGAACCAAGAAGCCTGAGCCCTGGCAAACGTCGGCAGCGATCTTTCTCCAACACGTGGCAATGGACTTTGGTGAGGGAAGAAACTTATGCTTTATGGCCTGGTAACTGTGGACTTCTACCCCAAATAAATACTCTTTATAAAGAACAACAGATTTCTGGAATTTTGCATCAGCACCCTTTGGCTGACTAATACACTTGGCAATGCACATGGCAGCATCTCCTTTCTCTTCTAGGTTCCACTGACTTCTGGCTTCTGCCTGCTCCCCGTGGCTTCTCTCTCTATCACACTTTCACTCTGTTTATAAAGGACTGCAGTCATCTGGATTAAGGACCACCCAATTCAGTTTGGCCACACCTTAACTGGAGTAACATTTTGAAGAGATCTTATTTATAATGGGTCTACACCCACCAGAATGTGGACCAAGACCAAGAGCTTGTCCAAACTGGAGTACACAATTCAGTCAACCACATCTCAATCCACAATTGTACTTTTCTTCCTGTTCAAACTGGTTCATCTTTTTCATTTTCTTACCATCAGTGAATGTGTCTTTATCCACTCATTTGTCCAAATGACAAACTCTCTCATCAAGCATGAGAAGTTAAGAAGTCCAAGTAGCCCATGAGTGGGGGTGAAGTCCCAGGAAAACAGGGGCGGTCCTGACCCACAGCAGATACCAGGGAACCAGGCACGAAGGCCCCAGGCTTCAAGGGAAGGAGTGTGGCAGCATTCAAGAAGGCAGCACCTGATTTCACAGACCTTTTCTGAAAGGGCTGCTTAAGATCTCTTCCTGCTTTTCATTAAAAAATATTTCTGATATGCCTTTTTTTAATTAATTCTGTTTTATATTGTATTTGGTTTTGTGTTAATTTTCTCTGCATATATCCGAGAGCCTTTGAAAAGTCAGTACAAGCTCTCCAGCATTTGACAGTGCCCTTGTATAACATGATGTCATCAGAGTAGCTGTTGAAGGGGAGCTCGTGCCAGCAGAAGACCTCCATGGGAAAAAGACTTTCACTTTCTTTTTTTTTTTTAAGATTAATTTAATTAATTTATTTCTCCCCGCCCCCTTGTTGTTGGCATTTGCTGTGTCTCTTCGTTGTGTGCTCGTCTTTTTTTTAGAAGGCACCAGGAACCCAACCTGGGACCTCCCATGTGGTAGGCGTGAGCACAAACGCTTGAGTCACATAACACTTCCTGCCTTTTACTTTTAAAAACATTAGAAAACATATTTTTGAAAAAGGTAAAAATCACAAGGAGATCGAGACTGTTTAATAATTTCTTTGTGATAGAAAACAATCACATTTGCCTGGACCATTACATATACTGTTACTTGGACATTCACAACCCATGAGGAGCATAATAAATTACAAAAGAGAGATGGACTTTTAGAACCACCCGACTACTTTTTTTGAGTGTGTGTTTTGCAAAAGATTTAAAACATCATATTCTATTTAATATGCAGTTTAATGCAATGCATACAGTAGGCTCTTTCTTTTTGAACAAGCTGACACTAATTTGCAGAAACTGCTACCAATATTTTTATCTGGAGAAATCTTTACATCAGAAAAATCTGGACTTTTAAGGCTACATCCTAAAATTCAGGGCATATGATTTGGACTACATTAGGTCAGCCTCCATCAGGCATGATAAATCACCTAACAAAGCAGATGACTCAGGAAGTTCATCAAGGGGATTTCCAGGGAGGAAAATGTTCAACACAAGAGAGTGGCAACTTTCTCTAGTGTCTAATAATTTACATCAGCCAGAAGATTCTTTCATTCTCTGACAAGGGCCTGTTGTAACTTAAGTCACCTATTAGTCCCTGTAACACAAAATCTGATTTTCCTTTGTTTCATTACTATTTTTTCTTCCCTTAGACCTTAGTTTGCTTAGAGTGTCTCATTTTCTGTAAAGCCACTTTTAATTTCCAAGGATAATGCAGATTTTTTTTTGTTCTTTGTTTTATTTAAGATTTCTTTACTTCTGGTTCTTGCTTCAGCGGGCATTTTCTGGTAACTTGATACTTATCGACTAAAAGGTGTGTTGAATTAAAGGGGCTTATTTCTTAGAAAGGAAGCGATTTCTCTCACGCACCCCCAATCCCATCCCAATCTACTTCCAGGAGGACCAAGTGGAATTATTCCTTTCCCTTGGTTCTCAATGCTCTGTCCAGTCCCAAGAAGCTCAGGGTCATCTCAAATGTCTTTTACATCTTCTGTTTGCCTTGTGATCCAGCAAATATAACTATTGTGGGAATTGTTAGTTTAAGTGGGGAATCCGTGTGGTTTGGAATTCCATTCTCCTGAAAAGAAGATTTATAGGATAGGAATGAAGCTAAAGCTGGGTATTTTTAAATTCTCCTTAATGTCAGTATATTAAAGACTCCATTTTGAATCTTCTGTACAAGTTCTGTGGACAAGTTTGTTTTTGCTTGAAAAGAAATATTTGGGATTCCTACTAGTTCATGGATAACACCTTGATGGAAGAATAATAGCTGTGAACTATGCCGAAATACATTTGCATTTTTTACTCTGCGTCAACCTTTACAAACCAGGGAATGGATTTGACAAACATTCCTCAAACACCAATATTTTAGACCTTTTAGTGCTTTCAGAAATATTTTTGAAAGATTCTTACCTGTTAGTTGTGTGTTTTTACTTATTGCTCTATTTGAAAAAATTTTTTTACGTATCCCTCCCCTTTCTGCTTGCTCTTGCTGTGTGTTCATTTGTGTGTGTGTGTGTGTGTTCGTCTATGTCTGCTTTGTCTCCCCCCGCTGCAGCGACGTTCCGAGTCAGCTCACTGCGTAGTTGGCCTCCCTGCTTGTGGGAGGCTCTGCTTCCGTTCCCGGGCAGTTTTTTTCTGCTCTGTTCGCAGGTGGCTCGCCCTGCCCATGGTGGCTTTGCCCTGCCTGTGGCGGCTTTTGCCTTCTCAGGCGGTCCGCCTGCTCGGAGAGGTCCCCGGGAACCGAACCCAGGGCCTCCCATGTGGTATACCGGCGCCCTATCCACTGGGCTACAGCCGGCCCCTCTATTTGAAATTGATGCCACTGTTGTTTTTAATTTTTTCCCCTTTAAGTCTTATGAATCAGTTCACTTCTGAGGCATTAGAATGCAAACTCCTAGAAGACAGGAACTATGTCTTTTCCATTTCAGGGTTAAGCACGGAGGAAGCTCACAATCAATATTTGCTGAACTACCTTGTTTCATTTCTTTATAAAAGCCAGAAGTTCCACAAAACACCAGGTAACTGAGTAGGAAGTCAAAGAGTAGCATTTTAAGTAGAAATCTTAGTGGGGAGATTGAAAGAAATTGAGGGACTTTTCAGTTTGTTCAGTTGATTGGTTGGTGATCAGTCTTATTAACCCAATATTATTTTTCCTTTAAACTTTTAAATTATTGCATATAACATAAAACCCTCAAAACTAAATATCTATATATATATATTTTAAACTTATTTCAAACACTGGAATTTCATTAAAATGAGTTTTTTCTTTTGAAATACATAAATTTAAAACGTTTGCTGCATTCTTGAGCCATTTTATTGTATCTTGAAGGTATTTCCCCCTGATATCTGTAACTCCAATTTTATAAAGAAAATCAAAGTAACAAAACGATTCCAATTTCAGAAATTTGTCATCAAATAACCACGAGTAGTTTACTATACGGTGTTTTCCTGTAAATTGAGACCGTATTCTTGGGATATCTGCCTCCATCTCAGGGTGGCTTAACTAGCTACCTCTTAGGATTAGGGAGATGTCAGACAGAAGGTATTTCCAAGAAAAAAAACTTGCCCATTAAACTAAAAGTTACGCAGAAGCAGTCTCTCAGGATAGCTCTTCTTAAACAAAGGTCTTGGCATCTTTTTCTTTTCCAAAATGGAAATAGCTTTATTGCTTTTCCTGAAGAATAATATATGCTCATTAACAAAAAATCAGACAATATGAGTATGAAGAAGAAAGTAAAAATTGCCTGAAAGTCCTATTTGGACAGAACAACTGTTAGTGAGTTCATGAGCATTTTTCTAGATCTCTCTTCTTTCAGAAATAGTGGGAGGTAGGACAAGCTGAAGAGGCAGAGCAGTATACTTAGACTCAGCAGCGTGAGACCTTAGGGCTGTTTCTTAAGTCATAAAGTCCTCAAAACTAACAAAATGTAGACATTCACATTAGCTATAATTTACACACCATAAATTTAACTTGTTTTTATTTATTTTTTATGAAAAAAATGAAGAGAAAAAATGCTTAATCATTTCATATCTTACAAAACCAAATCCCATATTCTTTTTGTTGTTGTTTTTTGTTTGTTTGTTTTAAATGTGTAAGTCATTGCATTCAATTGAATTAAAGTTAAATATGAGTGAAGTGAACATTCATCTCCTCCGACGTGAGGGTACTTTCTTGGGAGGCAGCCTGGGAAGAAATCCCCTGGTACAGCCTCATGCCAACCAGAACTGCTTGATGAGTCTTCTCCAGCTTCTGCCTCACCTGCCTTTCCTCCTCCGTTTCCTACTAAATTTCAGGCTGAGGAAGCAGCACCGAAAGAGACGAGCTCAGACTGAAGGAGATTTCACCAGGGCTAAGGAGTCTTCACTGGGCACAATGAGCCTTGCAAGTCCTGACATTTGGAGGATTACTAAGTCTTAGCAAGACGTTGAGACACTAATCAGTCTAATAAGACTCGGTGAACCTGAATGAAACTAAGATGACGATACTTAATGGAGCTGACACACACTGCCAAAGCTCTGAAAGGACAGATGGGTGTGGACTTGCCTACAAAGCCCTCAGACAGTGAGGAGGCAGCAAAACCCTCCCTGACAGGACTGATGTCAATGACCTTGTGTTACTTCAGAGTGACCTGAGGCCCATCCATCAATGAGTTTTTATAATTCCTTTAAGAATGAAAAAAAAAAAAGCATTAAAAGTGGCATTTAAAGGCATTAAAATGAATTTAAATATTTATAGGGAAGTGTTAAACCGATCCAAATTTTTATGTTGTTGATAAATGTGTAAAAGATGTGCCATTTTTAAGCAAAAGTTGTTAACCCAGAGCTATAGAGTATGAGATCCAGCAAGAACTTTGGAGATAATTGCAGCTCTAGCTCTTTGCCCTCAAGATGAAGAAACTAAAACCTAGAGAGTTAAATGACTAATCTAAAGCCACACACTAGTTCTGCAGCCATCTTCCATCTGGCCATGTTTTCCTTATTTTGTTCTTTGGTTTGGTGGCTTTGTGGCACAATGGCATACCAGCATACCCTACGGTTTCAGTGAGTCAAGAGAAATGGGAGTGATTTGTAGGAAAATGAGGCAGAGGTGATAGGTATCTGACCAGGTCTGAAAATGTAAGTCACAGTGCCTTTTGGGATTTAAGGAGGCCTGAACGTATGTGTTTGAAAGTACTTCATAATCCAGCCCTTGCCTCCCTCTCTAGTTTATTTACATCCCCAAACAATAACAAACACCAATAGAGTGGTTTCCCTAAACTAGGCTTGATTCTAAGTGCTTTGCAAGTACCAAATCATTTAATCCCCATCAACACTGTCAGATAGGTACTAAATTATTCTCATTTTACAGATGAGGAAACTGAGGCACGAAGAAGATAAGTAACCTGTTCATGATCACATTAATTAAGTGGCAGAGCTAGTCCTTCCTGGGCCCTTCCTCCAGTCACAGTGGACTGAGCTAGGAAAAACTGCAAAGACTTTGAAATGAGCAAAAAATGAGGGTGCCCTATCTAGTACATCCTTCCTGGCTATCTTTGTCTTTTGTGGTCTTTGAGCTATTTCACAACTCTATAAGTCTTACACTACTGATAGAAGTGCAAATTATGTCTTGTAGAGATGCAATTGATTATTGCTCTATAATAATAATAATAATACTTAATTTATTTCAGCATTCCTGATGACCTATGTGTATGTTTTAATTCTCCTTTGAATCAGTTGCAACATCTTACTGTTTCCCTTATTAATCAATGAATTAAATAAAATGTTTAGCACATTTCATATCTATATGAAAGCCATGATTATATCTTTTAAAAATTAAACTTTAACAACCGTTTGTATTTCCTGACTATTCCTGTGCACTTTTCCATATGCTGTTTCCTCTACATGTAATGATTTATCCACTTCATCTAGTTCCAAGATTGGCAAACTACCACCCACAGACCAAATCCAGCCTACCACTTCTTTTATATGCTTATGAGATAAGATTGGTTTTTACATTTTCAAATGGTTTAAAAAATTAAAAGAATATTTTGTGACATGAAAAGAAGAAATACAAATTGTAATCTTCATCAAAAAGTTTTACTGAAACACAGCCACACCCATTTATTTACACATTGTCTATAGCTGCTTTTGCATTGCAATGGCAGAGGTGAGCAGTTGTGAAAGAAACTGTACTGCCTGCAAAAACCAAAATTATTTACTATCTGACCTTTTTTCAGAAAAAGTTTGCTAACTCATGATCTACTTCATGCCTTTAGTTTCTCAGTATGCCTCCAAGATACTTTTCCTAACCCTCCAGTCTGGGTTGGTGTAGGGACATGAACTGCCCACTAATCCCGCACACTAGACATTTGTGTAGATTGCTGGAAAGGGAGGGGTTGAATTGGTCAGCAATCCATCCTGGAAAGTTCCGCTACATCACACACAGGACCCTAGGCCTAGTAATCATTACCCTGCGTTATGTGCTGCCCCTCACTGTTGCATACATGTGGCCTCTCACTGTCAATCATTTACTAGACTACGTGCACCTTTGAGCCACTCTATGCATTAGTTAAAGCCCCTCTTTGTGCTGTCTAGCCCTATATAATCTTTGTCTTCCCACTGTATGGTGTGGTTGCTGCTGATGGCCGTCACTGGGACATGTGAGTAAATAAATGGCGTGACTGCTGCTGGCCTCCCCATGTGATTTCTTTGGAATATCAGAGGATTCTGTTGGCCTTCCCGAGCTCAACCTTCCTGCGTTACAGTTGGGTTCCCCCCTCTTTGTGCCTGTAACCCCCTGTATGTATGCCTACCACAGCTGCTGCCATCTGTGCTGTGACTGTTGACTCTCTCCTAGGCCTCCACACCTAGTAGGTCCCTCAAGGATATGGTCTGAGTCTCTCGACCCTTGTATTCCCAGTACCTAAGATAGTCCCTGGCACATCATGTGTACTTAATATTTGTTGAGTAAATGCTTTTCTCATCCTTTAGTGAGTAACAAGGGCATTTGTACATCAGATGATTCAGAATAAGTATTTAATATGTTTTTAAAATAAAATGATGAATCAGTATTTCTTTTAATTCTCCTGAAATGAAATAGTATGGCAAGGAAGCAGGTGAGTACAGTGCTGAAGACCAGCTTGTTGGGGTCTATCATGGGTTACTGAGCTCTGAGAAGGTAGAATATGCCTGTATGAGAGCACTGGTTTAAAAAGTCTTTGGCAGACTGTCCAGTCTAACTGATATCCCAATGAAGACAGGTCTACCTACCTCTAGGCAGTTGCACAACTTCTGGGGAGTTCCTTTCTCATTGTATTCCATTTATCTACTCATCCATGGGTTTCAAAGCACCTACTCTGTGTCTCTTTCCATTAATTGCTTTGGATTTTCTGATTTGTCCTTCTTATCATGTCTAGAAACTTCTTCTCTCTCACCCCAATGACAGCCTTTATCACTCAATATGTTGGAGCTAAAAATTCTTTAGAATTAAATTTTTTTTCTGGTAGCTCCTTCTGCTGCTCTAAATTTTCACTTCCAGATGGCTCTATTGGTGAAAAAAGCCAAGGGGTCATGTTGAATAATCAACACAAGACTGAAGTCATTAAAATAACTTAGAGAATGAAAATATGATTAGGAACAAGATTTGCAGAAGACTCTAAGCACTTTTAAGGAGCTAAGCATTGCTTGATTAGCAATGACTCAGATGACCTGGGAATTCTTTGGCCCAGCCCTGAGACCATGTGGAGTGTGATGCCTCCTCAACCTATTACAGGCCCAGTAGGTTCCTTGAAGGTAGTGATATTTCTTCTGTTTCTTTTGCAACTACCATACATCTAATATATTTTGGAAGCTGCAGGATGTGGTGACTTTGGCAGGATTCAATTCCCATTATCCCATGGCACCACACTTTTCACCTTTCTTCTCCCCAATCCCAATATTAGGACCATGGATTTGTTATCACTTAGAAGTCATTGCCTTTTGGGTTTGTTGACCTTGCTGTTTTTCCAACTTGACTTCCCCCTGTAATAGTTTCCTATTGCTTCTATAACAGATTACCAGAAACTTAGTGGCTTACATCTAGATGTCAGAAGTCTAGAATCAGTCTTATGGGTCTAAAGTTAGGTATTGGAAGGGTTGGCTCCTTCTAGAGGCTCCAGAGGAGAATCTACTTCTTCCCTTTTCCAGCTTCTAGAGGCCATATGCATTTCTTGATTTGGGGTCCCTTCTTCACATTACTCAAGTCTCTTGCTTCAGTCTTCATATATCCTACTCACTCTGATCCACCTGTCTCCCTCTTATAAGGGCCAAGTGATTAAATTGGGCCCACCTGGATAATTGCCCCATCTGAAGATCTTGACCTTAATCACATCTGCAAAATTCCTTTTGCCATGTGAGAAAACATATTCACAGGTTCTGGGGATTTGGATGTGGGCATCTTTGGAGGGCCATTATTCTGCCTACAACATCTTCTTTCTATCCTCTTTCTTTCCAAACCCCATTCATCTTCCAAGGTCCGCTTCTGGGACTACTCTGTTTCAGCCCGTGGTGACATCCATCTTTGTAATTAAAGTCTATATTCTATCACAGGGGGTTGATCCTAGATCCCTAATTGTTGGACATGTAGTCACCTAATTTCTCTAATTGCTCTGCAGGTGCCTTGAGTGCAGAGACCATTGTTTACATTCCTCTGATTCTCCTGGACACTTGACATTGGCTCTGTGTCCAAAAGCATAAAAAAACTGACTGCTTGATGGAAGAATTCATTCTTCCATGAAGTGACTAGTTGCAGAGCAGCAAATCCAGATCTCCAAATTTACCCTGTCTTCTTCCCCTCTTTGCTGACTTTAGAGAGAACCTGAGTGTGGCCAAGTAGAGTGGCAAGCTGAGGTCCCAAAGTCATTGCCTGCCTGAGATCATGCTCCCCAGAGTGGAGCTGGTAAGCAGTTAAGCACAACTTTCATATTTTCATTGTGTCCTTGCCATTTCTATGGAAAATAATAATCATGACACCCCTCGGCCAACTGCTATTGAGTCCTAATGATGTTTAAGGGACTTTATGAAGTACTCCCAACTCTAGGGAAAGTTGAGGAAGTTTAGCTCTGCCTTCAGGAGCATTGGTAGCCTTACAACCATCACAGTTGGGATGATTTTCAAAATCTGGCTGTCCTCATGTTACTGGATTTAATCTAGGTTCTTGACTTATGCCACAGAAATGAATTTCAGAGCACGTTGGGTTAGAGAGGCCATTAATTTATTAAGGCAGGGAGGGAAGAGAAATGGGAGAAAATAACAGATCACAGGTCCCCAGTAGAGGGTAAGGGGCTGAAGAGTGATAAAGAGGGCTGATTTATAGACTACAATTTCCCATTATAGATTATAAATGTGTGTTGATCCATGCCGGGGGGACATGGTGAGAGCAGGGTGCAGAAGCCATGAGGGCTCCAAGAGCAGCAGCAGGGCCTGGAAGCCACCAGGAACAGGAGCAGGGAGGATATAACCTTTGCGCCTGCTTTTTAAACTGTTAATTATTCCACCCCTTTGCTAATGGCATGGGAAGAGTCCCAGGTGTTTGCTGTTTTGCTTGATTACCCCACCCATCAATCCCCTGGGTGGGGCCAATGATAATATCCTGGGAGAATTATCTGGAGCTTCTCCTGGCTTCCTCTCGCCAGGATCTTCCAGCAGCGATCTTGGGGTTATCAGTGTCTATGCCAGGTTCCAGATCCATCTGATTCCCTAGATGAAGCCTGCTTCACTCAGGTCATACCCCTGGTGCTAAAATTTGAAAAGAATAAGATGTGGGACTCTGCTCTTCTGTAATGTTGGTCCAAGCCCGAGCAGACAGTCACAAACTCTGGCACCCAGGGTTGGCCATGTTTTACCCTCAGAGTCTTTGAACTGAGGTTCTATTGACCTTTAAAGATAGCAGGACTTTCTTTTCTTTAAAAAAATTTGTCTTTCAAAAATGGACAGTCCTCCATATAAATCTACACTACACCAATTTTGGATATCAGGCTGTTATTTTATTTAGTTTAGGTTTAAGGAGGAATCATTCAGAGAGGGAAGCAGCTAGTCTTTTGGAGTCAGACACCCAAGTTCACATGCTGGGTCCTGTCTACGGCTGTGTGATCTTTGGAAAGTAACCTAAGCTCACTGAGCCTTAGTTTCCTCATCTGTGAAGTAAAAGAGATGCTACTTCACGGGATTGGTGCGAATATTAAATGGGAATGACATATACATAGTCTTGTGTAAATGAGGGCTATGATCAGTATGGCCTCACGTTATAGGGTGCCTCACCTCTCTGCCATCCTGCTCCTTCATGGAGAATGAATCCACACATCAGTGGTTCTCAGGGTGTGGTCCCCAGACCAGCAGAATCAACATCTCTTGTGAGAAATGCAAATTCTTGGTCAACCCAAGATCTGCTGAATCAGAAACTCTGGGACTGGGGTCCAGCCATCTGTGCTTTAACCGGGCCTCTAGGTAATTCTGATGCAGGCTACTGTGCATCTACACACCAGTCATTATCCTCTCAAGCCTGTAGGAAGAGGAATGATAAGTACCTGACATTTAATTGGTGCTATAGCCTGGTTGGTTATTTTCTTCCCCCTCCCCATTTTCACACAGCAATTCCGTGCTAAATAGAGAGGGTTAAATGCTGAAAATACATAAAAAGTAGGAAAATACCACAAAGATTTTTTGCATGATCTGCTCAGCATGCACATTTGGGTGACAGAATGTGAAAGAATATAATTAGAAAGGGATTAAATGGCCATGTTTACACTTGGCATTTTCTTTCATTTCAGATTTTACCCTGGGGATTTTAAACTATCTTATAACATTGTTTCTGTCCCTATTTCTGCCTTTCTGGAATTGGCCAGGGAAGGAGACCAGAAGGCTGTGGCAGCTTCATTCAATGCTTTGTCATTTTCCCACAGCTTGGAGATGCATGGAGTCTTCCCAGGTCCCCTGCTGTGCCTGCTCAGTGAGAGTTCCCTGGGTTCATTACAAAGGAGATGAGGCTTCTGATGTTACCTCAGTGACCTCATATACCAGAATTCAGCTCTTAAGAGTCTAGAGAGAGAAGCAGAGCAGTAGAAAGAAGTGAGAGAGACAATATGTCTCCATATATCACACCTTCTCTGCTCCTCCTCCCCAGTCAGTTGTCAAGTGAAAGCATCAACATCTCAGTTCCTTCTGCTTTTATTTTCATTGCTTTTCTGATATCTACCTAAAAGTAGATGGGTCAGGGGACTCCACTCCACATAGTAATGCCAAATTCTGAACAGGCATTTGATCAGTGTTTTTGTAAAAAGCTGCTGCACTCCTGTTTTCTCAGACGTGGTATCCAGGAATAGCATATATAAAGTTAAATTATATCTTTTATTTTTAGGGGGTTGGAATTATTTTTGTTTCAGCCAGAGAAGACAGAAAAGACAGAAAAGAACAAATGGGAGAAGGTGCTGACACTTCCAATCTTGCTTGGGAGTCTGGGGAAGTTGGTTTTTCAGTCTCATCTACTAATGCCGGTTGAACACAAAGCATTACCCCTGAGCTCTGTAGTCTGGGAGAAGAGAGGAAGGACTATTAATCATTTGAAAGGAGAAAGGGTGCTAAGATGTAG
>PVKH010007272.1:0-20338 GCA_004027955.1 Chaetophractus vellerosus | reverse complement strand
CCGTCTGCCCGCTCGGAGAGGTCCCCGGGAACCGAACCCGGGGCCTCCCATGTGGTACACCGGCGAGCTCTTTATCCACTGAGGTATCTAGCCGGGCCCTTATACCTTTTATACCCTCACTTCTATTAATATCTACTTTCATATTTACTTGCTTTTCTGTAGTGTAGCATTTTGCACCTCTTCTTATTTCTTTCTGAATATATTTTTCAGATATTTTCTTTGTGGTTACCATGGAGCTTAAATTTAACTTCCTAAATCCATAACAATCACATTTGATTTCCTACCAACTAACTCTAATAGCATATACATACACTGTTCCTATACCCCTCCATTGCCCCACCTTTTTGTCATACTTGCTACAAATTATATCTTTATACACTGTATATCTGAAACCATAGATTTGTCAGTACTCTTTATGCATTTGCACTGTAGAACCTGTAAGAAGTAAAAAGTGGAGTTACATACCAAAACATAAAATTCAAATACTATTTCCCATATGGTTACTAGAGGTCTTTATTTTTTACACTGTTGATCCACTGCCTAGTGTCCTTTCCTTTCAGTCTAAGAGCTCCCTGTAGCACTACTTGTAGGGCAGGTCTAGTGATGATCTCTTTCATCTTTTATCTGGGAATATCTTAATCTCACCCTCATTTTTGAAAGACAGTCTTGCTGGACATAAAATTCTTGGTTGGCAATTGTTTTCTTTAGCGCTTTAAATAATTGGCCTGCATGGAAAGTGATACTTAATCTTATTGGGACTCCCTTGTACATAACATGTTACTTTTCTCTTGCAGCTTTCAGAATTCTTTGTCCTTGACAGTCAACTTTTAACTACTATGGTCTGGGGGTGGTTTTCTTCAAGTTTATCCTATTTGGTTTTTTTTTTTGGGGGGGGGGGGCGGATCTTGAATGTGTATATTCGTGTCTTTTGTTAAATATGGGAAGGCTTCTTCCATCGTTGCTTTGAATATTCCTTCTACCCCTTCCTCTTTCTTTTCCTTCTATGACTCCCATAATGAGTGCATTGATATACTTGCTCTGTTCATGTTTGTTTATTCTATTTTCTTTCTGATCCTCAGCCTGACTTATTTCAATTGTCTTGTCTTTGAGCTCATTGATTTTTTTCTTCTGCCCCCTTCAATCTGCTGAAAACCTCTGGTGAAATTTTCGTTTCAGTTATGTTGTCTTCAACTCTAGTATTTCTGCTTGGTTCCTTTTTAAAATTTGTCTCTCTTTATTGAGATTCTCATATTATCATTTTCTTGCCAGTTTTTGCTAGTTGTGCAAAGATTCTGTGGGGGAACAGCACCCTGGAGTGTCTTACCTCAGCATCTTGGTTGACTTTAAGGAAAAACATTTGGAATTTATTGCCTAACAGGTTTGAAGGCTAGAAGGCTTACTTCCTCCCAGGGCCGGTAATGTTCTAGTGCTGGCTGCAGGCTATCTTTGGGAAACCTTGGCTTTCCTGTCACATGGCAATGTCTTCTCCTTTCTCTGGCTTCTGTGACTTCTTGCTCCTCTTTTAAGGCCTCCTGTAATCCAAATTAAGACACACCTTAATTCAATTGGGCTAGACCTTAACTAAAAACATCTTCCAGAGATTTCATTTGCAATGGGTTCATACCTCAAGCATTGCAGTTTAAGATTAAGAACCTGTCTAAATTGAGGTAACAATTCGCTCTACCATAGTTTCCTAGAGCTGGCTTTTCATAATGCGAAGCCATGACTCAGATACTATTGTGATTTAGGGTTGTTAGAACCTAGCTAAGGATCTCAGTGGAGTAAGATGATGAAGCTTTGATCTTTCCTCTAAAACACTGTCCAAAGCCAGAGTCTGGAATCACAAAGCTGTTTTTTTTCCTGCATGCCCACGAGATCTCAGAATGGGCAGGCCAGATCATCTAGGAAAACTCACCAGTCTCCTGAGGGCTCAGCCTTAACATGCTACCTTCAATTCCCCAGCAGCTTGCTTGCTTGACTCCAAAAGACATGAGGGGCAGTCACTACATACAGGCACACGCATCAACAAGCTTCCTAGATAAGTGCTTGGTCTGTGGAGTTATTTCCCTGAATCTCTAGTAGCTAGAGTGAGATGGAGTGGAGGACAATCCAGAAAATTCTCATAATGCTGGCTGATGGGTCAGATCCTTAGATTTCCCAAGCTCATGGCTGGCAATCACCTCAGATTTCAGGGGAATCAGACAAATCACAATAATCTGAAAATTAGTGGCTTTTGATCCTAGGCCTTTTCTATTTGAGAGCCAACCGATTTGTTCCTCTTTCAGGCAACCAAAACCTTACATCCTGGATATGCAAGGAGGAGACAGTCGTGGCGCTATTGCTTGGCATATTGGAGATTATGAAGACACCCATCAAAGAAATTCCAAATGGGCTATCCTGGTCAGGCAGAGTAAGTCTCCAAGAGCTACCAAACCATCTAAGCTGCAAAAGTTACCTCAAAAGGAAGAGGTATGATCTTATGTTTGTTTGAATCAACATAGGAAAAAATTAGGCTGTTTTAACGAGTTAAAGAGTATTGTTAAATAGTCATACTACTAATAATCACAAATTTATAGCTGTTTTAACCTATCAAAATATTTTTAATTATATTGGATTTCCACAGAAATGTCATACACTGGGTAGTGGATATTATTCTCATTTTATAACTAAAAACAGTATGTTGTGTGGTTCAGGCCTTACAACTGCTTATTTATCCTATGGCTTAACCTGGAGGGAATGACCATCCCTTTGATTTCTGAAAGCTGAGAAAGCACCGGTCTGTGAAAGGGAGTTAAATGTATAACTTCTCATAACACCCCTCACAGATTGGTTAGCATACTAAGAATATACTAGTTCAAATTTTAGTCTTTTTCCTTTACTATCTACTGAATCTTGGGCAAGTAAAATTTTCCTTTGTGGGCTTTTATAAGTAATATGGGGACATTATTTTTCCTGAATATGTTTTAGAGTTATCATGAGAATCAACTAAAAATATGTCGACAACTATTTCCCGAGACCTATATACTAACCACTCTTCCCTGTTATCCTTCTGTATAACCCATAGCACAATGCATTTTATAGTGATCCAGTATTTCAATACTCAGTATGACAACAAATTTCTGATAGAAAAGTGAATATAATCGCTTAAACACATTCGGAGCTCCTATTCCCTATGTGAAGAAAGACGCTTCTCTTTCCACTGAAGAACCTTGCCAACTCACTAGAACATTGTTTACTGTCTGTTGCCAGAGATCTGATTCATCAGCAATTAATTATTTCTATTTGAAACTTTCCATGAGGGAGCCACAGTAGTCCTTCTTGGTAGGTCCTGACCCCAGGGACACTTTGTATTGAAAAAGGGAGTAGTTCAGCAGCTAACATTCCTTTGTGGTCTGAATTTTGGGATGGCTCCAAATGAGAGGATTTATTGCTGGGTGTGTTTATAGGGCTTGAATTACTTTCCAACACTGAACTAATTTTGTGTAGAATTAGCACTATCACGGATTAAACATTCCAAATGCCTCCTACTGTTCATTAAATCCAATTGAGATATTTTGTGCATTAAAAAATGTTTTAAAATATTTTTAAAAAATGATTTAAAAATTACAGGACAATACAAAGAACTCCCAATCTCTCTTCACACAGAACCATCAATTTTTAATTTGGTTCACTTTGATGCTCTTTCTTTATATGTATGTGTGTGAGCATATGTATGGACACATTTTCTTTTCTGGACCATTTGAGAGTAAATTGCAAACTTCCAGCCCCCTCACCCCTAAATATTTCAAGGAATATTTCCTAAGAACAAGGATGTTCTCTCACATAACCAGAGTACAATGGTAAGATATAGGAAATTTAATATTGATACAATATTATAATCTAATATATAGTTCATATTCAAATTTTATTTAAATGTCCCTTGTTTTAAACCTGATCCATAATCCAATCTAGGATCATGTACTATATTTAATCATGTCTCTTTAGTCTCCTTCAATTTTGAACAATTCCTCAGTCTGTTGTTTGTGATATTGACTTAAAAAAAAAAAAAAAAGAATATAGGCCAGTTCTGTAGAGTATCTCTCAATTTGGGTTTGCCTGATGTTTCCTCATGAGGCTATGTGTTTTTGGCAGAAATCCCAGGTAAGTAATGTAGTGTCATTCTCAGTGTATCACTTCAAGAGGCACCGACGTCAGCCTAACTTATTATTGGCGATGGAATTGATCACTTGATCACACGCCCTCCATTCCAGAGATGAACAAAATATTCTATCACTCAAAGTAATCTCTATCAACCAGGTTTTGTTTTAAATTTGCATGGATACATTAGAGTTTGTTGCCCAAGTCCACACAGTTCTGTTGATACTTCAATAATTTCTGTTCCTTGGTTGGAGTCATGATAGAGTCATCTTATATAAATCTTCTTCCAGAAAAATAATTTAAAGCATTGTTATAAATTCAAAAGCAAATTATGAATATAACATGTGCCTCCTTGTACACAGTCACTAGTGACTACTATTACTGTTCTTATCTGAGACACCAGCACATTTTCCATTCTTATGCTTCAAGAATCAGAGCCAATAGAAACTGTACTGAAAGCAGCCTCTAAAAAGCAAAAATTTGTCAATGATATTGGGAGACTTGGGAGAATATCAGGGAGGATTTTAAAAGCATGAATCTCTCATCAAGATAGGCAGTTGAATGGAAATATTTTATATTCACGTTCTCCAGTTAGAATTTTCAATTATAAGCTCAAGTTTATATTTAATTGCAATATTTCTAAAAGTTCAATTTATCATCTTTAGCTGTATATTTTCTTCTTGTATACAATTACCCAAAATGTTCAAATGCTCTTACAAATATTTTTGGAAATCAATTGGGCAAATTTCTAAACCGTTTCTTCTATTACATTTCCCCAAATTTCTCTTTTTGTAAAATCACACATTGTCTCTCAAGTTCTACCTCCAATTTCTCTTCTCTGATTTTTAAATGTTTTTTCTCCACATCAATAGCCACCTAAGTGTTGTTAAATATATGCCTTGGACAGATGCTTTTAGACATCATCCACTTTTTATTTCATCTCTTTGCTTGCAAATATTCCCATTGTCCCCCTGTGTTCCAATACATGGACATCAGTCTCAGTGAGGGATACATTTTTTCACTCATCCACTTATACTGAGTGCTAGCACAGTAATTCTCAATCTTAAATGTGCATATGAATCACTTGGGGCTCACACTGAGATGTAGATTCTGATTCAGTAGAACTGGGGTTGAGTTTCTATCAAGCTCTCAGGCAATGTAGTTGTTGATGGTCCAAGGACCTGGAGTAGCAAGGTGCTAGAGGATTTGACACGGAATTGAATTTAGAGTACAAATAGGAGGGACTTGATAATGAGGCAGGAAGAGAGGAGGAAGAACAGACTTGTAGGGCAAAGGGCAACGATGCTTTTGGGGAAGTACACGTGGTTCAGTCTCACCGGAGAATAGAATACAAAGAGGAGTATCTGGTGACGAGGCTAGAGAGGAGGGATATGGAAAACTCACTATCTACTAAAATCATGGAAGAAACACATTGCCCTTTTACTTAAAGCAAAATTAGGTTCTTGGCTCAAATGATTATAAACAGATTTTTTTTTTTTCTTTTTATCAATGGAAGGTCCAGCAGGACATTTAAAGATCATGTAGGAGGTGGGATAATTCTCTATCTTGTAGGGTAATCCTTAGCCCCCCCAATCATCCTTAGTCCTCACCCACTAAATGCCATAGCTCTCACCCGTGACTGTGCTAACCAAAAATGTACCCACATTTCCAAAACACCCTTGTTGAAAACCACTGCCATATACAATGAACTTGTTCCAGCATGAATTATTAGAAATGAGACCTCTAAGTTTGATTAAACGTAACAATCATATGCAGCACAAGGAAAATGTTCAAGATAAATTCAAAAGGTTTATTGCACCAAATGCCACAGAGAAATGGATCAAAATATACATGAACAAGTTTTAAGAAAAGCTTCCCACATTGACATTGGTATCTATTCAACTGATCAAAAATATAAAGTCCTATCAATTTGTCTTAATGGAGTTTCAGTAATAATAAATTCCAGAATTTTCTTTTTTTTTTTAAACACTACTTAATTTTAAGCATATTGCAATCCTGCTTACAAGATAAATGTTCGCCAAATTTTGACATTTTAAAAATGACATTCAGAGGGGACTGCGTGACTTAGGCAAAACATTGTATTAAAATATCCCCTTCCTCCAAAGCACAACAAAAACCAAATGGTTCACATTTACCAAGAGAAGACTTTTTCAATTAATGGTGATATTATGCCTGAACAAAATACTCTCAAAAGTACATATTAGTGGGAAAATGCAGACATTTAAAAGAATTTTGGGGTCACTTTATATTCTTTATTTTTCTGTACAATCAACTCTGGTGAAGAACCTAAAAAGCTACAGACTAAATTTTTATAAAATCACAGGACCTAATTATAAGAGCCCAAACAGTTTAGTATCATTTAGCAAGTGGGGATTTTCCTCCCTCCAAAAAGTTAATTTTGAAAAATATGGTAAGTTTAAAAAGTTGCAATGTGTAAACGGCATTTCAATGGGATGTGAAAAGATTATAGTTACTTTCATTAAAAAACAGCACACTTCAGAAAAATGGATTGAAGCCTGTACAAAAAGCTATTTAACACTGATAAAAATAAAATACTTTGGAATTATGCACAAGTATGGAAGCTACATTTAAATTTTCATTGTCATGTTTAAACATACACAATTAACTTTACATTCATATCACTCGTTAATTTATTAAAAATAAAACTGCAACATGCTAGAAAGAGGTCCATCACAGCAACATTTACACACTTCTGCTCTGTCATGCTTCATGATCTTGCTTGAAAAAGCAAGATGCTACAAAAGTTACACTCAACAGGTAAGACTTAATAGTTGAAGAAACCCTAAAGGTGGAATCCTGTCAACTGAGGTAGTTTTCTGGATTTTTAAAAATTTTTATTTTTTTCTTAGGTGGGCATGGAAGAGGGTGGGATCCCTTTCTTGCCTCTTCAGCTTGAACAGAATGATGCCACTGGGTTGTGTAGGATGTGTGAGTGGGTGTGTAGCAACACAATTCCATGAGATTTGTTGTCTTCTTTTTCACTTTTGGGAAGAGGTTGAATTTAAGACAAAGAAAATTTGAATGTTAAATTTGAATATTTAAAGGGTGATATTAAAAGAGCAGCAACATTCTTGGTCTGTTTTTGTAGGCAAAAGATATAAGATTATGTACTGACTGGAATCCTGAATGTCTCTGACCCCCCCCCACCATGTGACCCACCTGTAGTTTTCCAACAGACATTTTTCCAAGAAAGAGTTTTAGAACATTAAATTAGGAGGCAAATTAAATTTTCTTAGGCTTTGGGGGTGGGGCTGGGCTAAATCTTTTATGTGTGGAGTTTAGAATCAGCCATTTAAAGCTCAATTTCCCCCTGTATGGGTCGAATTTTCAACTTGCCATTCTGTACACATTACAATGAACTGATTTTGTATCTAGTTATTTTCAGTGAAACCCTGGAAGGTCATGAATAAGGGAAAGTGCCCAAAATGTGTAAACAAGGAAAAGGAAACTAGAGATAGATGAGGGGAATGCTTTAAACTGGTACAGATGGAAAAGATGTTAACATCAGCTATTATAATTTATTCACGCCATGAATAACAAATGACGAGTGAGCCACAGGTGAGGTTCATTCTCTTTCTGCAATGTAACAGCAATCAACGAGGTCATGGAATTTAGAGAATTTAAAACACCAAAACAAACTCAAATTTAGGCTAATGGAAATATAAAAATATAAAAAGGATGAAAAACTTCAATTTCATGAAAGAAGGATACACAATGAAAGTTAAAGATCTTAAGAGTCTTAATGCACCCATCTACATTTCACAGTGTAAAAAAAGAGTCAGAGGGAGAGGTTGCAGTTCCGACCTATTCCTAAGAAATAAAGCATCCATTCACCTCCCTCTCCCCACTGGTACTGCTAGTTTACGCTTTCAAACAAATAATGAATTTAGATAAATAAACGAATAAAGAGACAATTCTATGTAACTTGGTAATTAGAATCAGGATTTTAAAAATAGAAAATTTGAAGCCATTCTAATTCCTAAAAGGGTAGTTATTTCATATTGTTGGGTATGAAGGATAAATGAAAAGGATTAGAATTATTCAGCAGGAAAGAGTAAAAGGAAATCAGAGGCGGGTTATCATTAACTGCTCTCAAGAGCTATAAAGTGTTAAGTGTTTTTGCTTTACTAAAGTAATGCAGAATCTTTTAATGCTTAATTCTTTTTAAAAAGTCTTTTATGTTACCCTGGATGTCAACACATGGTCAGTAAGCTAAATACAATTTATTTTATAGCAACAAAAAACGAAGTTTCCTTTTTTAAGTGAATTATGCTAATGAATAAACAATTTTTCATTTTGGCAGGTTTTATACGATAGGTAAATTAACTTCTGGAAAGGTGTTTAAAGTATGGTCGTTTGTATTAAGTATTATAGGAAGAAAGTGGCTTCGGCTGGAAGAATTTACCAACAGAAATACTCATGAGCATGCAGAAATAACTTTGGTAAATGGTCTCTCTCTAAAACAAAAAGAGCTGCTAAAAGCTCTAAAGTATAAGGATAAAACATATCATAACAGACTCTGCACTTTGGTGCTGTAACTACATCTCGATGGGATTAAGATGTTCCATTAATTTGTGGGTTTATCAGAAAGACCCTGCACCGCCAATCTATCCCTAACCTACCTGTGGCTGCATTTGAAACAAAGTAAACTCCAAAAAGAAATGAAAACAGTAGATTCCTGAAACGCTCTCTCTTCCCAACAGGCAAACCTCTTTCATGTTTATGTCAAACGGTAACACCGACAGCCATCAGAGCTGAAGATGGGACAATGTGGCTTTCTTCAATTCACCTTTTGTAAAAAGCAAACTCCGACTTGGAATCCCGAGTCCTTGTTCTGTCTTAGAATAGCAAAATAAGCTTTCTCCAGAGTTCGTGCTTAAAACTCTGAAACATTTTCCTACTGGAATGTTATATTCACTTTTTACCTCCCTGCTCCAAAGTCACCAAAAATGTGAACAGGCCCGTCTCACTTGTCATTATTCTGCCCAAACAGCATGAGGCAATCTGTACCAACAGCTTAGTGTTTACTGTAGTGCTTGTTTTTCCTCTTACCAAAAAGGTCACTCTCTCTGTTGATTCATGGGTAACAAAAGGTCTAAGTGTTCATGAAAAACACAAATGCGATTATGTCAAGTAAACCTAAGTCTTCCAATGAAGTATCTGCTTGAAAGCAAACAAACAAACAAACAAAAAACAAAAAAAAACAAAACCCCACAAAAAAAAGGTGGAATGACTGTCTACTTGCTCTTCTTATGCTTTTGACGTTACAGAGAGCTTATTTCTTTCTCTTTCAGTTGAGAATTTGATATTTTTTTCTTCCAAGGAAGAACTGTCCTGAGCTTTAGCTTATAAGAGTATTTGAGCCACATATGGAGAATGAGTACTGGCAATAGCAGTCAACAGAGGCAGGTCGTTAGATTCAATCCTGAATAATGAAAAAGAAAAGAATATTATTTTAAAATAGCAAGATATTATAGGAAAGTATTATTTCTAGGTACCGAGCTTGGTGGATAATTGCTTAGAACCAATGAAAAAGTATAATAGATAAAAGGATGATCAAATCAATAAACTCTCCCAGTGGAGAATGCCCTTGGGGGCAAAGGGAGATGCAGGCAGGTGTATTGTGCATCTGTGCAGGTACACAGCCATGCTCCCACAGCCCAAGTCCACACAACTTTAAGTCCATAATCTTTCTATACTCCCTGTACTTATTTGCTTCAATGGCTTCTCAATTATCTCCACATTCCTCCAGTCAACACTCATGAATGCAGACTGACTGTGCAATAGGCTCAAATTAGTCTTAATAATTTCTTAAAAAACCTTGGAAATTTGTTCAAAGGTTTTAAAACTTAGATTCTTATCAGGATTTGAGTCACAACATTCTGAGAGCAAATGGACACTAACAGATAACTGGTGCAAGAAACATCACGGCTTCGAGTGGACTTTCGCTGCCTCTCTTGAAGCAGAGGCGGAGACAGTATGGTTCCTTCCTTAATACTGCCAAATATCTTGAAAAAATTAGGACTGCTTCAGTCTGTGGAATATGTCCTAATTCTTTCAGGTGAATTTCAAAAAAATATAAAAAAAAATTTAAAGTATGGTTGGTATTACTTTATGGGTTTTCTGTTCTTTCTCCAGTAATGCTACCAACAGGTCTAAATTCAGGTGAACAAGAAGTTGTCCATACCTTTAGTGCTGCTGGCCCTGACAACGGGAGGAAGGGGATAAAGACAGGATGAATATGATTTCCACTAATAATGTTCTGAGAGGACCTAGAGAGATGAGTGCTAAGGATAAACACATTCTAACGATCCCTTTCATTGTGCTGATGATGGTTATCCGTCAGCATCAGGGACTAGGTAAATGTAGAAGTATAAGGTACACATCTGGCAATGGAAAACCTCAAGCATGACAAAGGACTAGATAAAGTACTAGGGGGGAAAATGTAAACGCAAGCTGTTGATTCCTGTCTGAGAGCTTGCGACTTCAGCATCTCACTAAAATTACTAGAAATTGGCAGAGTGAGAATAAAAACGTCACTTTCTAGCATGATAATAAACCAGGGAGAAGACTAATAAAGTTTATCACTAGCCTATAGTTCTGTGATCGTTTCCAGGTGTGAAACCCAGTAACAGACACAAGCAACACGCTGGTTGTTGGGGAGCAGCAGAGGCACACATCTGATGGTCACCCCGAACAATTCAATGAGCCTGCCAGTTAAGGGTGGCACAGGCTAAACGCATCAGTAGGTATAGGGTTAGGGACAGCGCCATTTACAGACAGACATGGTAGCACTTCTCAGAACTCACCCCAGTACAACACCTAATTCTTTCACATGGACTCGTGTGTGTCCTCGAAGATACTCAGACAGCATTTTACTTTTCAGGTACATCTCCTGTAGTCTATCTTCAAGATGCATGATGCACTGTAAAGCCAAAAATATTCAAAATGAGGGCTAGAATTCAAATCTCTGCCAATATTTTTAAGAGCTAGGATTCTCTTATTTCTAAGGGCAGAGCTATCATCGTATCCTTTCCAAATAACTTAAAAAATTACAAGTTATATCAAACCCTGATGCTAGTAAATATAAGAATAAGTTTTTGGGAAGCTGATGTGGCTCAGGCGACTGGACTCCCGCCTACCACATGGGAGATCACTGGTTCGGATCCTGGTACCTCCTAAAGAAGACAGTGGGCTGGTCTGATGGGCAGGCGCGGCAAGCTGACACAAGAGACACAAAGAGAGGGAACATAATGAGAGACACAACAAAGCAGGGAGCAGAGGTTCCTGGTGCTTCCTAAAGATAGCGAGCTGACGGGACAAGATGACGCAACAAAAGACATGGGGAGGAAAACAATGAGAAACACAACAAAGCAGGGAGCAGAGATGGCTTAAAGCTATTAGGCACCTCCCTCCCACATCGGAGGACCTGGGTTTGGCTCCCAGTGCCTTCTAAAAAGAAACAAGGAGGACGAACAGACATAGAAAATGCAAACAACAAGGGGGGTGGGGAGAAATAAATAAATAAATCTTTAAAAAAAAAGAATTGGTTTTTATAAAACAATGGTTTATTTTTTCTAATTAAAATTAAGATTTTCACATATATCTTCCCAGTCATTTTTAAAAAGCATTTGTTTTTTCACATAGTTGAGATTATTCTATAAGTACAATTATTTCCTGCTTTTCAAAAACTCTCTTAACAATCCTTTCCCCATGTTATTAAAAATTCTTTATTAATGTATTTTTTATGGTAGAAATAATTTCTGAGAATATGAAAGTACCAATATTTGCTTAACCACATAGCAACTTGCATTTTTGCATTCTTAACTTCAGAAAGAACATGTTTGTGCTATTTTTACATATATCTAAGATTGATTATTTCAGCGCAATAAGCTCCTAGAAGCAGAATGGCTGGAACAAGGTTATTTTGAATTTTTTTTTTCTTTCAAGAGTATATTTTAACTAGGTCTTTAATAACAATAAAGAAAAGACAATTATATTTAGGACGGCTCTACCCTTGGAATTATGTCCAACTTCATCTTTTAGAGAATAGCAACCATCTGTGTCTTTCACCAGAGGCTTTTGCATTTGGCAGGCAGAGCAATCCAAGCATCTTCAGTATGACACCTGATGGCAGGGATAATTCCATCATACATAATTTTCTTCTAGACCATTATGCCTGTTATTTTCAAGGTAAAAAGATTAACAGATGCATTTGAAAATGTTGATCTTGACCATCTGGACTGATTAGTGACATGGAAAAAGCATCCATTAGAGATGCAATCTTTTCAGTATTTCATTGGCTTAAAATCCTAAATGTATTGTGCTGGGGGCAGATGAAATACAACTGGTAAGTGACTAAATAGTAATCAAAGCAAAAAGGATTTCACTAATTCCCATGAAAATATTTCCCAAGTAAACAGTTAAGTGTTGAAAATATCTTATGTTAAGTTTCAGTTCTTTATGGGGTAAAACACAAAGTTTTTAATAAGATTGTTATAAAATATTAAAAAGAATATCACATTACACTGAATATGTTTTAAAATAGTTAGTTCACAATGTTTAGTCCCCCTGAAAACTATATGTTGCAATGTGGAAATAAAGAGAGCGCTGGTCTATACAGAATGTATACTAATCTTGAAATCAAAGCATTTAGACATTTTTCTTAAAAAGCATCTTTGATTACCAAATAGACCTGTGTTGTTTATCTTTCCGGGAGATTATTCCCAGGATGGATTTCTTCAAATTTTAATTTCTGAAATTTTAAAGTAGTTTCTGCAGTTTGATTTCACATCAAAATTAGCTACTTTCTCCTTTTGTACTGAAGGCTCTAATAGCTATTTAATCACACGTGTTTAATTCAAGTGATTTTTAAGAAGAACTTTAAACTGCAGATGAAATTTTCCTTGATCTTGGTTTTATCAGGTTAAATAAGTCATTCATCCTATTAAAGAAACATAATTTTTCCTAAATGAAGCAAAAACAATTAGGTGTAGTAATTGAATGCTTGGACAACTGAGATGACAAATTTAACAAGAGCTTTGTATTACAGAATAAAATAGAAAGTTTGATAAATACTTGTAACAGTAAAAAAACCATGAAGCCTAATTCATTGTCCTTCTTTTACAGAAAGGGAGACGTCAGCATCTAAAACAGCATAATTCAGTCTGCTTCTAGAAAGAAAATTGTCTACCAACACAGAACAAAAATAAGGTTAAAATAACCCGTAAATGCTTCTCATATTCCCCCGTGACAGATATCCTGCAAGGGTATGCTTCAGTTTAAAGCCCAAATAAAGATTTTAGTGGAAAGTTATTATCAGTCTTTATATACCATTAATATTGTTCCATGAAACTATTATTTAAAATCATACTAACAGTAGTTGTTTCCTGAGTGCTTGTAATGTATAAAAAATACATTTGAATTTGTGATCTTATAATCAAATGTTGTCAAAGTGTTTTTTTCACTCCATTTCTTTGGTTATATAAGACTACTTACAAAATCAGCAGGGAGGTGAAGCTTGTAAAGCTGTAAAATTGATTGAAGTAAACTGGACACCTGACTTGAGACCAAGACATCCTGGCCTAGTTTCATATTATCCGTCAATTTCCTCTGACTTGTGGCTACCTGGACACTCCACTTATCTGTATCTGCGATAATACAGACAGCCTCAGCTATCGGCTCATCAAGCACTGGATGCTGAAAGAAAAACAACATGTATTGAGTCACTATGTGTGCTAAATACATAAATTGACTTTAACAGCCAACTAAAATCAGACTGGGAGATTAGTTTATCCAGTTGAGTCCAAAAGGTCAAAGTATGGCTACTGATGAATAAGTTTAAAATGCAAAATTTTCAGTAAGTGGGCAGTCATGGACAGAATGGGTTAGCAACCAGTAAATTGTGCCTAAGGGAGAACACTGACGCTGTCAAGGAAATGGGCTTTAAAAAAAGGTCTAACTTCTTGAAACTGATCAAAGCATAACTGCTTCACCATCACCTTCTTACATACATACATTTAATGCCCTATGAGTATACAAAGGAACACCACAACAGGACTGTCTTTCTAAGCCCCAGACTACACATGCGTACGCACACACACAGACACATACACTTCCTAGCTGATATAATTGAATAAATGTTCTAGCACTCATTTACCAAAGTTAAACTAGTACTAGCCTTTTAATGTTATATAGGCCCATCCATGGCCCCATGGGGGCCATTTATTGCTTTTGGCTGCTCAGCATAACTTACCCCAAGAACTTCTCCTTAAATTCCCTTTGGAGAATGAAGATAGAATCTGGTGGGACTGTAATCAGGGCCCTAACCTCCTCCCATCAAGGTGTGGTGACATGACCCAGGCTAAGCCAATAAAATGCTTCTTCCCTGGGATTTCCCTCTGAGTAGGAAGACAGGAGGCTGAAAATGGTTGGTACCACCATATTCTTAAATAGACAGCAACTATTATTAATGCCTACTATTAATAAGGTTTAATGGGTAGGTAATGGATGGGAGACCTTGTTTCCTGGGCCTCTAGAGTTGTCTTGGTTGCTGCCTACTTCCAAGCATAAATTCTTTGGTCTTCTCATCAGTTCTATGAATTCCTAATATTCTTCCAATAAAGTTCATTCTGCTTAAGTTAACAAGAGTTATTTTTATTCTGCTTGTAACGAAGAACCCAAACAGATAAACAACCTATCCATTAGGACAATGATTACCTGGGATTTCTAAGACTTAATACCAGGGGTGGGAAGATTGCAAAGAGAAACCCAAGATGTATGCTGTTATTTTATAAATTTAACAAGTGATTGGCTCCCTAGTTCTGCAATAATTTCTGGGCTTTGTTATTAAAGGGGAGCCTGTCCAGCTTTTTATTTCTCTCACAGATGGGGAAGAAGTGACTGATGGGCTGAGTGAAAACTATGTTCAAGGAGGAAACTTTCAGGGTTTACAATATTTTTCACATCAACTAGAACAGCAATCAGGCAAAATCTAATGATCCAACATTTATTTAAACATCTGTTCAAATCATCTTAAACATGAGAAATAAAGAATTTAATAGAGCCGACTCTTAAATTAATGGAGCCCAGTTTCCCCAGGATGGCTCTTACTTTCTAAATGTATTAACCTAACGTTACAAAGATTTTCTTGTCACATAGTAACCCTTTACTCCTACCCTGTCATCCTCACCCAAAGGTTTTTGTGACTCCTCACCCCTACTCTTCTACTTACACTTACATTTATACACACTATCCAAAAAGAGACCTAAAGGCATAAGGCCTCAGTGACTTCCCTTTAGGAGTTCCTGCAACTTCTTACTCAATCAGCATTTCATAAATTCACAGCAAGATGACGATGACTTGCCATCAATGTGCCTGGTCCTTATGAACAAAGGAAATGAAATTTTGGAAATTTAAAAGATTTGTATTTTGAAATCAAGCCCTTTCACTGCTTTATTTGCCAGATAGTCACAATATGCTGCTTATGTCAGAATAGATCTATACTATGGACCTTTCTTTCAAGGACTTACATTGTGAAAATGCATATAATCTCTACTGACCATATGTAAACATATAAACAATGAGTTAAATGGATGTCAATCACCTTTCACAGTAAAATCTAGGGTTTTGCTTTATTTTTGGTTGACCTGCAGCAGATAATTTGGGCCCTGGGTTCTAATTGAACTCAATTTCCTAAATGATCTTCCCACTGCAATAGTAGGGAAGGGAAGAGCGTGTCAATCCAAAGAGAGCACACACTATAAAGTATATAGCACCACCAATACAAAGAGCTTCAATTTAAGCAATGAATTGCTGGAATAAAGGCAATAAGGCTTAATGGGTAGGTAATGGATGGAAGATTCTTGAAGCATGAGTTACTTCAGATGGTTATAGATCCAGACACTTTAACAAAAAGAGGCAGAGAAATTGACTCACTTATTATTTTTATTTTTAATTAATTTATTACATATCCCCCCCCTTCTGCTTGCTCTTGCTGTGTGTCCATTCTTCTGTGTTTTTCAATGTTTGCTTCTTGTCTCCCCCTGTCTTTGCGGCGGCGCGCCGAGTCGGCCCTCCGTGGCGGCGGCTCGCTCCGTTCGTGGGTGGCTCCATTCTGTTTTCACGGGCGGCTCTGCTCCATGCTTTGCGGGCAGCAGTCCTCCATGTTTTTGCGGGCTGCCGACTTCTGTGCTTCGCAGGCAGCTGCTCTGCTTTTCACGGGTGACTTTGCCATGCCCGTGGGGGCTCTGCCCTGCCCGTGGCGGCTTTTTGCCTTGCCCACGGCGGCTTTTGCCCCGCCCACGGCGGCTTGCCTTTCTCAAGGCCGTCTGTCCGCTCGGAGAGGTCCCCGGGAACCGAACCCGGGGCCTCCCATGTGGTACCCCAGTGCGCTCTTTATCCACTGAGCTATCTAGCCGGGCCCTGACTCACTTATTTTAAAAGGAGAAATAAATGGGCAAGAAAGATACAATAAATAAATAAATAAATCTAACACAAAAAAGAAGAGTGAGTGGTTTTTAAATCACTGGAGCAAAGAGAATCTGAGGTACAGTCCTGAGGAAAGACTGAAGACTAATGGGTACAAGGGTTAGGACAAACTGATAGGAATTTGTGAACATATTCCTTGACAGAGAGGCTGAATCTTTTCTCCCTGTATCTTTAGTATCAAAGATGTGGCCTGACATTTGAAAAATGCTGCTTCCTGAATTAAAATGAATCAGGGTAAGCACAAGCAAATGACAGAATTGATGAGCGTCTTACCGTCCCTGACACGTCATGATACTGCTGTACTAGTACTATTGATTTCTATGCATTCAGGCTCTAAGAACAGGAAAGAACTAGCTGAACATTTTCAGAAGAATACCTTAAGAAATGCTATAAAACATGAGACTGAATGACTCAAATATCCAAGTCAGGATAGCAATTGCCAATTAAAGGTCTGACACATCCATCTGCTTCTCTGGGCTTGGAGCTTGGGGCATGGGGACTGGAGAAGAGAAACAGGAAGGTGAGGCTTGGCTGTTTCATGACATTGAAGCATGAACCAGATATAAGTCTCACTCCTAGAAACCCTGGAAAAAGGGAGACACATTACGGATAATTATCAGTTTTGTAAGTAAGATTACATAGTAAGATTCCTCTTTCTAACCTTAAACTACTTTTTGAAGGACTTTGTTATTTTGACTAAATATCACTAGAAAAACAAAACAAAACAAAGCAAGGTATATTCATTCTTTTAAAAGTTCTCATCTAAACCATTATTGTCTCAGAATAAATAGGTCCTCCAATGTCTGAAGGTTTGTTTTTAATTTTAAACTTTTTATTTTGAAATATTTTCAAACTTACAGGACAGTTACAAAAATAATACATACCCCATCCAGAGAACTCCAACATACCACTCCCACCCACCTCAGATTCCCAGATTCACCAATTTGCCATATCATTCTATCTATCCATCAATCTCTCAATCCATCTATATGTCTATTTATCAATCCATTTTCTAAACACTTGAGTGTGGGTTGCAAACACCATGCTCTCCGAACACTTAATACTGCCATGTACATTTTCTAAGAACAAGGATATTTACTTATGTATCAATCTTAAGTGAAGTCCCAAACCACTGATTTCTCATTACATTTTACACATTTACCTTTTAGATCTTGTAGGAAGTAAAAAGTGGAGTTACATACCAAAAATATGATAGTACTGGCATTTATATTTAGCCATCATTACCCTTACTGGAGATCTTTTTTTCTTCATGCAGCCTCAATCTATTGTCATTGTTCTTTCCTTTCAACTTGCAGAATTCTCTTTAGCACCTGCTGTAGGGCTGGTGATGAACTCCCTCAGCTTTTGTCTATTTGGGAATGCCTTAATCTCCCTCATTTCTGAAAGACAGTTTTGCCAGATGTAGAACTCTTGGTTCGTAATTATTTTGCTTTAATAGCACTTTAAATGTGTCGTCCCATTGCCTTCTTCCCTCCATGGTTTCCAAGAAATAGGCAATTAATCTTTGTGATGGTCAAGTTCATATGTCAACTTTGCTAGATTATGTTGTCCAGTTGTTTGGTCAAGCAAGCACTGTACTGTGAGGGAACTTTCATGGATTTTAATTATTAGGCAGCTGATTGCATGTGTGGCTTATTACACCTACAATTAATAAGAGATTGCCTTCAACAATGACAGAAGTACCCTCTAATCAGCTGAAGACCTTAAATGATTTCAGCAGTCAGAATGAAGAATTTCTATTTCTACTTCAGCCAGCCAGTCTTTCCTGGGGAATTCATCAAAACCTTCTTCGGAGTTCCTGCTTGCAGCCTGCCCTTTGGAATTTGGACTTGCCAATCCCCATGGTCACATGAATCAATTCCTATAAAAACTCATAATGTTTACATACACACACACACACACAACTACACACCTCATTGGTTCTGCTCCCATGAAGAACCCTGACTAAAACAATTTTATTGAGGCTCCCTTGTATATGACATGTCTATCTCTTGCAGCTTTCAGAATTCTCTATCTTTGACATATGACAGTTTGGTTATAATATGCCTTGATGTGGGTCTATTTGTGTTTATCCTGTTTGGAGTTCGTTGATCATCTTGATGTGTATGTCCATGTTTTTTCATTAAATTTGGTAAATTTTCAGCCATTATTTCTTTGGATATTCTCTCTGTCCCTTTCTCTCTTTTCTTGAACACTCACAATACTTATATTGGTACACTTGATAGTGTCCCAGAGGTTCCTCATGCTTTGTATTAGTCAACCAAAGGGGTGCTGATGCAAAGTACAAGAACACTGTTGGCTTTTATAAAGGGTATTTATTTGGGGTAAAAGCTTACAGTTACAAGGCCCTAAAGAGTCCAACTCAAGGTTATTTCCTTACCAAACTCTGTTGTCACGTGTTGAAGCAAGATGGCAGGTGACATCTGCAAGGGTTCAGCCTTCCTTTTCCCTCTTAAAGCTCCATGGGTCCAGCTTCTTCCAATCTCAGCTATAGGCTCATCTCTCAGGGCTTCTCAGCTGCTCTGTTCTCTTCAGCTGCAAGCTATTAGACTCATCTCTCTTCCTGGGGCCTCTGCCGTATCTATGGAGCTGTCTCTCTTCCTCTGTGTAGCTACTTCCGAGTTCTTGATTGAGTGTCCATTTATATAGCCCACCAAGGGGGTGGGGACTCAACCCTGCATGCCCTAATAATGTGGTAGAATCACAGCCCTAATTTTCATTTAATAAAGTAAAAGTGAAACTTCTGAATTTAATATAATCAAAGGGTTACCACACCCAGAGGAATAGATCCATTTTACAAACATAATCAATATCTCTTTTTGGAATTCATAAATAATATCAAACTGCCACAGGCTTTGTTCACTTTTCTTTATTCTTTCTCCCAACTGATCCTCAGACTGGATGATTTTAATGGTCTTATCTTCAAGTTCACTGATTCTTTCTTCTGCCAGCTACAATCTGCTGTTGAAAACCTCTAGGAAATTTTTTATTTTTGTTACTATGGTCTTCAGCTCTGTTTGGTTCCTTTACATAATTTCCATCTCTCTGTTGACATTCTTTTTGTGTTCATCTACTGTTTTCCTGATTTCCTTTAGATTTTTGTCCTCTGTTTTCCTTTAGCTCTTTGAACATATTTAGGACCATTTTTTAAAAAAGATTTGTCTGGAATGTCGTAAATCTGGTCCTCCTCACTGATGGTTTCTTTTTTTTTTAATTAAAGATTTATTTTTATTTATTTATATATGCCCCCCTTGCTGCTTGTTCTCACTGTGTTCATTTGTTTTTGCGTTCTTCTGTGTCTGCTTGTCTCCCCCCCTGCTGCGGCATCCCACCGAGTCAGTTCACCACGCGGCGGCTTGCCTGCTTCGCGGTGGCTTTTGCCTGCTCGCGGCGGCTTGCCTGCTTCGCGGCGGCTTGCCTGCTCACGGCGGCTTGTCTTCTCGAGGCAGCTTGCCTTCTCAAGGAAGCCCCGGGAACCGAACCTGGGGCCTCCCATGTGGTAAATCAGAGCCCTACCAATTGAGCCACAGCTGGGTCCCCACTGATGCTTTCTAATGCTCTAATTTCCTCTTTGCCTGAGTCATCACTTCCTGTTCCTTTGTGTTTTGTAATCTTTTGTTGAAAGCTGGACACTTTGATATTTTAGTGT
>PVKH010007271.1:0-20342 GCA_004027955.1 Chaetophractus vellerosus | reverse complement strand
ACATGTTGCTTTTCTCTTGCAACTTTCACAATTCTCTCTCTATCTCTGGTATTCTGTTGGATTATAATGTGGTGCTGTGTATGTGTATTTTGGGTTTATCCTCTTTGGCATTCATTGAGCTTCTTGAATCTATGTATTCATGTCTTTTGTTAAATTTGGGGGTTTACAGCACTTCTTTGAATACTCTCTTTGCTCCTATCTCTCTTTCTTCTCCTTCTGGGATTCCCATAATGTGTATATTGGTGTGCTTGATGGTGTCCCACACATTCTTCTGCCTCTGTTCACTTTTCTTTATTTTTTTTTCTTTCTGCTCCTCAGACCAGATTATTTCACTTGTCTTATTTTCAAGTTCTCTGATTCTTAGTCTGCTAGCTCCCTTCAAGGGAATTTTTAATTTCTGTTACTGTGGTCTTCAGCTCTGTTTGGTTCCTTTTCATAATTTCCATCTCCCTTTTGATATTCTCTTTGTGTTCATCTGTCATTTTCCTTATTTCTTTTAGTTCTTTGTTCTTGTTTTCCTTGAGCTCTTTGAGCATAGGAGGACTCTTGTCAAACAGACATTGAAAGTCTTTTTCTGTATGTCCCAGATCATTAATGGTTCCTAATACTTAAATTTTCTCCTTCGCCTGGGCCATCACTTCCTGTGTGTGTGTGTGTGTGTGTGTGTGTGTTTTAACATTTTGTAAGCTTGTGTTGAAACCTTGAAACCTGGACATTTTGATATTTTAATGTGTTATTGCTGTAATTTAGACTCTGTATTGTTTGTTCCTTAAGCTTGTATTCAGCCAGTGTTGTGGCAGAGCCTTCCTTAAATGCCAAGAGCCAACAATAAGGGAAAGAGAAAATACTTTCTAGTCTTTGCAGACTGCCTGTGCAGGCATTCTCCTTCAGAGTTTATCCACACAGTGAGTTTAGAGAATAGCTCCCAGCTGAAGTGTAGGGGCCACCCTGATCCTTTCTGCAAATGTATTTTCTCTTGGGCATGCACATGTTGCCTGGAATTTCCATATTTACCCAGACACAAATGTCCCCTCTTCCTTAAGAAACAGTTCCCTCATGGTCCTGGGCACTACACTCTGTCTGTATCCTACAGCCAGCAGTCCCTTGCCCCAGGCAGCCATTTAACTGCTCTCCCACAACGTTTTTTAGGAGAACTCTGTGAGCTGCCTTCTACGTGCAGCTCAAGTTCTGAGACAGCAAGTTCCTCACGCCACTACCAGACAGATTGGGCCAGACATACGTACTCTCAGTATGTGCATGACAGTTACTCTGCTCCCTCTGAAACTGGAACCAGGGGTCCAAACTGGGAGCATGGTCATCTCGGTGCCAGGTTGGTGAAAGGTATGTGAGGAACCAGCCAGGGTGCCCCAAGATCCTGCTGCTTTTAAGTAGCCTTTTTCTTGATTAAAGGCTTACCCTTAGTGCAGTCCTTTAGCTGTTTTCTGGAGATTTGAGAAAGATATTTCTGCCAGTTCTTGCTGGTTGCTCAAAGTTTCTCGGGGCGGGGGGTACCTGAAGCATCTCATACCATCATCTTGATTGGGGTGCACCCCCCCATCAGTTTTTGAGCATTTTCATACTTATGGCACAAGGTGTACTTTCCTTTTATGTCTCAGCCCTGGAAGCAGCCATTTCTCCATGAAATCCTTGCTCCTTTTAGTGGGGAAATGGTATGTAGCAAGATTTGTGATTTTTAATAAGGACAAAGATATTTAGCTATATGTAAGCCTGACTTTCATCTTGGGAAATAACTTTCTTATCTATAAAACAGGGATGTGTTATAATTAATTAACCTCTGAAATTGTTTAGATGATACAGAAATGTAACATTGAAATATATATTATAGACTGGAATTAATTGTAGAAGTACAATTTTCTCCCTTGCATTTTGGGCTGAATTTAGGTGACCATCGCTGGGTGAACAGTGTTCCTTGGACCAACTGGCTTAGCCCCCTATAGGCTTGAATACCTTGAATAATCAAACAGTTTTTGTAAAATCAAACCCAACGTTTGGCACACAGAGAATAAAACCAATACACACTGAATCTCTCAGAGTTAAAAGTCTAGGCATATTCACACTTCCATCTAAGCTCTATGCCTTAGTGCAGCAGAACAGAGCACCTTTAGAACCTTCAGGAGGTTGTTCATCTAAAGTAGACTTAGATGGTAGAATTGTAATGTTAGTTGAGATCATTTAAATCCTGTGTTTCCCAAAGGGTGATATGCATATCACTGCTGTAAGGTGAAAAATGAATAAGCATTTAATTTTTATTTTTGCATTTTAATATATATTAGGAAACTGTAATTAGCATAAGAATCTGTGCTATTACAGGTATTGCTTAGAACAAGGGTAAAATCTGTATATAAGTTTAAGATAAGTCTTTTTAAGAGAACTAAGAGGGAGAATAAGAGTTGAGATGTTATGCTGATATTGCAAAAAGTTATGAAGGTAATACACAAATGCCAGAAGTTTGGGAAATACTGATTTAGTCGAACCACAGGCCAATGAAAAGTTAGATAACTTTTCCAAAGTTAAATCGATTGACAGTTTTTGGCAACATCTTATAAAGTGCCTTATCTGTTGTCCTATCCATTGTATCAAATTGCCTTTATTCATTGATATTATACCTAAGGAAAACAATACAGTAAGTTACTTAGTACTACCTGTTTTTTAGTTTGTTGTTTTTTTTGTTTTTGTTTTTGTTTTTTCAGAGTACTGCTGATTCAGTCTGCCTATCAGGTTTCCCTCTGTCTCTTTTCATAATAGGACTGCTGGTTCCTTATACTTTCTATCTGTTGTATTCTTCTTTGCTCTACTTTTTAAAATTAGAAGATAGCTTGCTACCGGCCAGAATTCCCCTAGCACTTTGGAAGGAAAGCTCCTGTGAATATCTTTTTTTCCTACCAACTCCTTCTCTTTTTCCAGAGTAGTCACTGTGTTAATTATTTTCTTTGTTAGTTTGGGTATTTGAAGGATAGTTTTTGTTTTTTGTTATTTTGGAGAGCATCAAATTTTCTTAGAGCTTAGGACTTTTAGTTTATAGTTGGCTTGCTTTTTCTAAAGTGGTTAAAAGAGAGTCTACATTAGGAAAACAGAAACTAAATTGTAATAATACAGGGTAAGGCTAAACTACAGTAACAAACAAGACCAAATAGACAATGGCTTAAGTAAGATACAAGTTTAATTCTCCAGTTAGCAGTGTTTTTGGTCTAGGCCTATAGGGTAGCTTTTTTCTGTGAAGTCCTTCAGGGTCTCAGGTTCCTGCCATTTGTTGTTTTGACATCCCCTGGGAAAATTATCCTGGACTACCTAGTAGAAGCTGAGTTACTGCCAGTGATAAGTTCCCAAGTTCAAAGAGGCTTGTTGTGAAGTTGGAGGTGATTTAGAGGTAACTCACTTCCATTCATATCCACTAGAGGTGAACTTAGTCACATGGTCTTACCTATCTTTGAGGAATGCTACAAAATGAAATCTGTTGCTGGGCATCCACAGGTGCCCAGGAAAAAGGCAAGTATTGATTTTTAAGGGTCAGCCAGAGCAGTTCTATGTTCATTTTTTAAATATATTTATCTCCCAGGCAAAAATTTTCTTTAAAGAGAAGGTTCTAAGTCTTAAAATTTTAAAAGCTGCTATTATAATTATGTGGAGCCATGGAAGGTTTTTTTGAAAGATGGCAAAAGGACTAGATTTGTATTTTAGAAAGAGTATTACTCTGGAAGCAGTATAGAGGTTGGACTGAATCTGGAAAAGCCTGTAGGAAAGGAAATAGTAAAGTAATTTCTGTGATAATCAACAAGAGTTGGTGTGAACTTAAGCTAAAGCGTGGCAACAGGAATGGAAAGAAGAGGAAATAGGTTCAAAGATATTTAAGGGTTAGAAATAGTAATGGTTTATAGAGCAAACTATAGAATTTGCCCTATGCTCTTAGACATAGGTAATTTCCCATCAGAGTGTTTATTCCACATTTCCAACTTGCCTTAACTTTACTCTTCCCTTCCTTCTCCCTTCATATATATATACACACGCATATATATATACTTGTTTTTTTTTTCCAAAGCAGAGGTCACAAACGCAAATGCTTTCCAGAACCAGGCATTAATGAAAATGATCGAAGGAGATCTAGTGGTGAGGATTTTTGATGACATGAAGAGTGTTTTTTCCATCTAAAGTGGGTGACAACTGCTTAGCTCAGCTGATTGTTCCCATGGAGAAATGCAAGCCCTTTGTTGCTTGATTTTTTTTTTTATTTTAAAAGTAGAAACCAGAAATTCAGGATATTAGTGGAAATCTCTTGATTTTTAAATGTTGCCATCTCTAAATACTTGAAATTCCAACAGTGGGGGGACCTATGAAAATTAAATGGGTTAGTACTTGAAAAAGTCTAGAAAGTACCTAAAGACCTTATAAATGTCATCCATCATTACCCAACATCATCGCCCTCCTCATCCTCATATCCACCTTCTCTCCTTCTAAATCTGAGTTACTGAACGTTGCTAGAGGAAAATAACACAAAGCCTTTTCTATATAATGCCATTCAGGTTACTTCATGCTGCCAGAGCCACAAAGCACATAATGAGACAGAAGCTAATATCAAACATTTTTCAAGCCACAGAACCCTTTCTTCAGCAAACGCTTATATGGAAACCTGTGTAGGAAAGATTAATTTGGATCTGCTCTGTTTGAAGTGGTTATGGGGAATTGGAAAGCTACTGTAGCAATGGCTCTCAAACTTTAGCTTGCAAAAGAATCACCTAGAGGGCCTGTTAAAACGGATTTCTGGGCCCCAAACCCAGAATTTCTGAGTCAGTGGGTCTGGGTAGGGCCAAAATATTTGCATTGCTAACAAGTTCCCCCAAGTGATGCAGGTGCTGCTGGTGGGTGACAAGCACAGACCTCACTTGAGAACTGCTGTGCTAGAGGTTGGAGTCTTATCTATTTAAATCAAGACGTGCTTTAAAAGCAAAAGCATCTGAGAAGGCAGTTTACTGATCAGCCAGAGCTGTGGCTGTTTCTTCCTTCTTGCATGCTTGTGGAGGCCTTTGGTCCGGATGTGTGTGGTCCACCGGCCAGCAGCATCAGCATCACCTGGAGCTTGTTGTAAATGCAGAGCCGTGGGTGCAGTTCCAAACCGCTGAATCAGAATCTCTGTGGCCTTAGGATCTGTGTTTTTAAAACCTCATCAGGGGGCAGATGTGGCTCAAATGGTTGAGTGCCCATCTCCCATGTGGAGGGACCTGGGTTCGATCCCTGGGACCTCCCGGTAAAAAAAACAAAAACCTCATCAGTTATTCTTTTTTTTTTTTTTTTAGGATTTATTTCTATTTATCGCCCCCCCCACACACACACACACTGTTTGCACTAGCTGTCTGCTCTTCTGCTCTCTGTGTCCATTCATTGTGTGCTCGTCTTCTTTTTAGGAGACACCAGGAACCAAACCTGGGCTCTCCCATGTGGAAGGAAGGTGCCCAATGGCTTGAGCCACCTCCACTTCCCACTTGTTGTGTCTCTTATTGTGTTGTTCGTTGTGTCTCTTTTTTGCACCATCTCATTGCGTCATCTTGTTGCATCAGCTTACCGTGCCAGCCCATCACGTCAGCTCACTGTCTTGCTTGTCTTTAGACAGCACTGGGAACCAAACCCAGGACCTCCCATGTGTTAGGTGGGCACCCAACTGCTTGAGCCACATCTGCTTCCCTTCAGTTGATTCTTACACGTGCTGAGGTTTGAGAATTACTGGCCTACCTATCTATACTCTAGTCAGAAGTTGGGAGACAGTTTCAGAAATTATCCATGGAGAGAACTATGTTGACCATCTTCAGGGCTTGACCTCTACCACCTTCTACCCCGCAGAACAGCACTTTTACCAAATTAAAGGTCTTGATTCTACCAGAAGTTTCCCTGGCCCCCACTATACTGGCATATATAATTTATAATTAGGTAAACTGCTGCTTTCCCTTAACAATTAAATTAAAAATGCAGTGTACTTAAATGACTTGTTTAGGAAAATGAGGAGGTGGGAGGAAGAACCAATTATGTAGAAAGGATGATGAATTAAATTTTAGAAAGATTACTTGTGGTTAATAGCAGTAAATCCAGGGTGAAAAAAAAAAACACATTTTTAAAGAGTCTGATATTTCCAGATACTTTACTAGGTCCCGTTTGGTTCACAACAATGCAGAGAATTACTACTGCAAAGTGGATAAAGAGATCTTCGTTTGCAGAATAGGAATCAACTAGAATTGGCAAAGCCAGGATTTGAACCCAGTTTTATATAATGCTAAAGCCTATATTCTTTCCACAATTGGGTAGTAATGATTATTTCCCTGAAGTTTTTAAGTCCTTTACCTTATATTGCGCACTTATTATTTGTAAACACTGTTTCCTATTTTTATGAAGTGTCTAATAAAATTTTATAATATGTGTTTAATAAAGATATAGTATATAGAATGCTGTGTTGCAAAAGGGCAACACTCACTATTGCTCTCTAAAAGCTCCTAAGTATCAAAGATTCAGGACTTTTGAAATTAATGCTATACTTTATAAATTTAAAATGTGCTTACTTCTGAATACTAAGCTAAAATGAAATAATTTGCTGAATTCTGAATTGAATTTAAATATTTATTTGTATACTGAATCATGAACCAGGCCAGAAATAATTAAAAAAAAAATCAAAAGCTCAAACCAGAAATTAATGCAAACTTTAAGTTGTTGAATAAGAACAAAACTGGGACAAATAGTATCTGACCCAAAATGATATTTTACTTGTTATATAGCACTCCTAATCTAATAAACTACCCGTTTAACCTTAGCTTTAAGTATCTTGGAGTTTTTCTTATTCAAAATATGTGATGTTTTGAGGTTTGTATAGTATTTTGACTTTGATTCTGTGAATTTGAGTAAAAAGATTCAAATCTGAAAATTTGGTCTTACTATGTGATCTTTCTAAGAAGGTGCTTTGAGATGGAAAATGTTTTCATTGTTGATATGATCAAAACACATTCCTTTAGGAAATAGAAATGACTACCAACAAACATGGGAAATGGCTTGAGTATCCAAACCATTGTGTTATTTTGATTATATTTAGTTGGTAAATGAAATCTGGAACAGTAATTATTGTCATTTAAGAAAATTAATTTAGATTTTTAAGAGAGAATACTTGTTGCTGGAAATTATTTGTGCAAAAAAAGATCATTTGCTCCTGAGTTTCACAGTAGACATTAAGTGATTGCAAGTACTCTAGCATCTGCACAGAAGTAGGTGCAAAGTAAGTAAAATACTATATTTTAACAAGCAGGTGTGTTGTACCTAGCAAGGTGGTACAGACCCAGTATTATATTAGTCTATAAAAATATTTGGGATATAACATTTTAGCTTTATTTTATAGACTTCAGTGACTGACAGCAGAAAGGCATTTAAACCAGAGGCTGCAAATGAGGTGGGGTGTGGAGCATAATTTTCATTTATCCTGCAGATATGTTTGGTTTGACTCAAATAGTGTATTTTAAATTTTTTATTTTGTTGCCAACCTTTTTTAATTTCATGCACAAAGTAACCAGTTTCTGTGTTTTTTTCTTTAAAAATTGAAATATCTGGGAACACTGAGTTTCTATTTCTGTCATGACCACAAGTACCTAGAGCTGGGGCTTATACTTTCCAGTTTGCCACTGTGCCCAGCTCTCCTTTCTGTATGTAGTAACCTGTTTTACTTCTTCACTGTATTTTTCTGGTCCCTAAAGGCATTTAAGTTTGGGACCTCTACTTTAAACATTGCCTAGGCTGTCAAATGGAGTCATATTCACTCTAACAATCTTATTACCCAGAATCCTGAAATCATAATGATTATTAATGATTATTTACTTTTATGTACATGTGTTTTAAGAGAGATTCTTCATATACATGTGTCTTGGGGGAATTGAAATGGAAAAATAAACAGCCAGTAGATGCAATAAAGTATGAACTGCTTTAAACACTGCCTAGGCTATCACACGGAGTCATATTCACTCTAACAATCTTATTACCCCAAATCCTGAAATCATAATGATTATTAATGATTATTTATTTTTATGTACATGTGTTTTGAGAGAGATTCTTCATATGCTTGTATCTTTGGGGAATTGAAATGGAAAAATAAACAGCCAGTAGATGCAATAAAGTATGAACTTGAAGCTATCTGTGATTACTAAAGCAAGTGCAATTAGGAAAAAAACCAAAGTGGTCGTTATTATGATTAGGAAATAACATGTATAGTGAAAAGAACACTAATGTAGGACAGCTTTGTTCTGGGACCAGTTATACAACTATCTAGTTGTATAATTTCAGTTACTTCACTAGCTCTGGTTTCATCTGTAAAGTAAAAGCAAGTGCTCTAACCTTTCTTAGTATGAAAGTTACTCAATTTCTGGAAATACATGGTAATTCAGAAATCTTTGGGAATTGACAGGTATACCATTCAGAAACTTTAGCAGAAATTAGAGTTAATACAAATCAGTCAGTCAGTTACTATTTCCCCCTAATCCAGATCCAGTCCGGCGGTTGCCAGTGACTTAATATGTCAGCCCACATCCTCCATGTCTATGGAAATACTGTTGGAGAGTGTACTGAGGATCTGTTGCTTTTCTTTTTCTTCCTAAATTGGACCCCACAATGCCCTCTAGTTGCTGTGTTCACCTATTGGGTTTTTAGATGGAAATAAAATAAGAGTAAATAACAGGTTTGTTTTGAGTGCAGGATAAAATGAGAGGGAGCCCAATCTCATATAGCAGCCACTTCAACTACCATTTGCCCCTACTTGCTCCAGGCAATCCCCTGAATCCTTTTTCTATCCCTTTATCCCATAAATAATAGCACAGAAATCTGAAATTTGTTCCCCATTCCTAAAAGGTTGCCATCCCAGTTATTATGCTGTAGCATTTTAAGATTAATGTTTTAAATCCTTTTATATGGGAACCTCCCTAATCTTCCTTCCCACCACCCATCTATAAACCTATAAACTCATCTTCTTCAGCTTCACTAGTCTCCTTTATTTCCCAAATAGACAAGCTCTTCCTTGCCTCAGGACGTCCTTTCTTGTCTCAGGATCCACATTTTTGTCCCCTGTGCTAGGTACACACTTCCTTTCTCTAATCAACTGTGATGAATCATTATATCGCCAAAAGCAGGCTAACCAGATATTTGTGCCTCTGATGTGATACAATAAGTACCTATTTAATACTTATCATACCATATACTAAAGGCTTATCACAAGTTTCTCGCCCAATAAATTGAACCTGAGTTTAATCAAGCCTTTAGATCCAGGTACATGCTTATAGGAAATACAGGGGTTAGAAGAACATGTTCAATGATACCATAATGAAGGAAACGGCTAAATCCAGAATGTGATATTCTACAAAAACAAGTGAGCCGGTTTCTTCAACAAATAAATGGCATGACAAAAAGAGAACAGGGGGAACTGTTGTTATTGCTCAGAAGAGATTTATGTAACATGTCAACCAAATGTAACATGTGATCCTATTAAAGATTCAAAGAAACCAATTGTAAGAGACTTTTTGAGAGTTTTGTGATTTTGAGATTTTTGAATATGGACTGGTATTAAAATTATTTTGTTAGGTGTGATAATGGCATTGTAGTTATACATTTTTAAGATTTTTTTTCTATTAGAGATACATTTATAAGTATTTATTTGTGAAATGATATGTCTGGGATTTGCGTTAAAATACTCCAGAGGTGGGGATGAGGAATGTTTGGTTCTTCATCCTCTAGGTCTCACCTTAGGTTGCCTCCTTGGGAGGTGGGGGGGGGGGGCGGTCCTTGATCAAAGCAGGTGTTTGGCATATCCCCTTAATTTCTTTCATTTCACTCTGTTGGTTTATTTCATAGCATTTATCATCAGCTATAAATAAGAATCTATTTTTTTATTATTCTTTCTTCCCCCCAGACTATGAACACCAGAAGGACAGCGCTTCACTACTTTATACTCAGAACATAGTAGTACACTATATGGCACATAGTAGGCTTTTATTAAATATGTACCTAAAGAATAAATGAAAGAAAATTTGATTTCACATAATGTTTGCATTTCGGTCTTCCAAATTTGTACTTTCACTATAAATTGTTAAACAAACAAACAAAAAAATCTATTGTGAATGTTGAAAGCTTCTTTAATTTCTCCTTTTGTGAGGTCCAGTAAGTACTGCCTAAGCTTTTGTGCTTGAGAACCCATATATGAGATACAATGGACATTAAAATAGTTTCTACAATTTAATTGTTGTCCTTATTGAAGGTAAAGTAGAAAATATTTTAACCCACAGACCTTATCTTATATACAGTTAACATATTTGACAATGTATACCTATCATATCATATAGTAAAGGCTTATCACAAGTTTCCCCTGCTCCCAAATGCTTCTGTGAAAAAATTGTTACTCTTACTTTCAGTATTTCTACAGGAGAGTGAATTCTTGTTAGGTTTAAGGAGAGAACTTTTTAGGCTCCTAAAGAACTTTATCACCCTAAGTTTAATAATACCACATGGCTTTAAAAGCCCCAGACTTAAGAATCTAAATGGTCTATTGTATCTATTGTGTCAAAATTAGTGAATGGTTTGTAAATTGTTTCAGTATGGTTCTTTCACTTAAACCAAAAGTATTTGGCTTGGAAACCTATAGTTTCCTATTAAGGTACTATTGGTTTCAGTCAGCTAGACATTTTCTTGTAAATAGATTATTGCCTTAAGTCTGTCTTAATCATCTTCTGGTAATTAATGTATGTATTCCTATTATTGAGTTACATACACTTGTTTTTAAGTTGTATACACACATAGAAACAAAAGTGTAAGCTATTCATATTTAATTTTAATTTTTTATTTTGGAGAATTTCAACCACATACCAAAGTAGAATAGTATAATTAACTCCATGTGCCCATCACCCAGCTTTAACTCATCAACTTCATATGTAGAGTTTAGCTATAAAATGTGATCAATATAAGAAGTGAATTAATTTTTAAGAACATAAGTGAATTAATATATCTTTTGGTATACCTACATGTATCCCAATTTTACTAGTTTGTTTAGATAACTATCACTACCCCTAATACACAATTTTCTATTTAATGACGTTTTCAAGGTATCTAAACCTGTAACTATCATCTTTCATAATAACTGGGATTTTTTCTTTAAAGTGTGTGGATTTGTAGATCAAATTCCAGTTTAACTGCTCTAATGCAATTTGATATTTAAAGGAATCTTTAAAAATCAGTTTTATTTTTGTTTCATGTATGTTATTGCCTTTAACCTACCCAGGAGTATATGTAGTTTTCTTCTTTCTACAACGGTGCTTTTCCATTTTGTTTGCCACTTGAGGCATATTCTTTATCTTTAATTCATAGTAAATAGTTTTGAAGTAAGGTAATTGGGGAAAAGGTAGCTTAATTGGGTTCATACTCATTTATCTTATTTTCTTGTCTATTACATTCTTGGTGAGAACATAGGCTTTGTAATCATAGTGGCCTGGGCTCAAAGCCTCACCACTACTTACTAAATTCATTCATTCAACAAATATTTATTGAGCCACTCCTTTGTGCTCAACAAGTATAAGCACTTTTTTAGACATGGGACATCATGTGACATCCATGAACAGAAAGACAAGATTCTTTCCCTTGCGGTGCCTACATTTCATCTGGAGAGACAAACAATACACAAATAATGAAACAAACAATTGATACAATTCCAGATAGTAATAAGTACTATGAGGGGGAAAAAAAAAAAAGCACAGAGGGGAAAGAGAGTGAGGATGGGAAGCAGGAGAGGAGCTACTTTTGATAGTAGGGTGGTCAGGGTATCGTTTGAGCAAACCTAACTACTAAAGTAAAGAAAAAAGGCATGTGGAGCTACACACACACACACACACACACACACACACATATGTATATATACACTCACACACTTTTTTAAACCTTTTTAGATAGCTTAGGTAAAAATATTTTAAATAGAGAGGGTATAGTCAGTACAGCTGCCCCCATGCAGAAAACACTTTGTGGCAGAACAGAGTAGGGAGTCAGGTGAGGAGGCTTTCTTCAGGTGAGTAACAAAGTTGGTTTGTACTACAGATATCACAGTAGAGGTTCAACAAGTGGACTTGCTCAGGATTGGATGTGGGTGTGAGGAAAAGAGAAGATTTGGAAACTGTATTAGTCAGCCAAAGGGGTGCTGATGCAGAGTACCAGAAATTTGTTTGCATTTGTAAAGGGTATTTGTTTGGGGGTAGAAGTTTACAGTCACAAGGCCATAAAGTGTAATTTATTTCCCTCACCAAAGTCTGTTGCTTCCTATTGGAGCAAGATGGCTGCTGGTCTCTGCGAGGGTTCAGCCTTCCTCTTCCTCCTAAGGTGCCGTGGTCACAGCTTCTTCCGATCTGAGCTGTAGGCTAGCATAAGGCTTGTCACTTTCCCCAGGGCTCCTTTCTTTCCCGGCTCAGCTGCTCTGGTCTCTTCACAAGGTCAGCTGTAGACTGTCAGGCTCATCTCTCTTCCCGGGGCCATGCCTATTGACAGTTCTCTCTTTCTGCATATCTGCTGTGTGCTTCTTCTTGTATTTACTTCCTTGTGAGAGTCTGTTTTAGCCTCACCGAGAGGTGGGGACTCAACCCTGCATGCCCTAGTGATGTTAAATAAAAGCCCTAATCTTGATTTAATAAAGTAAAAGTGAAACCTTGGAATCTAATACAATCTAATGCACCCAGAGGAACAGACCAGTTTACAACCACAATCCAGTATCTATTTTTGGAATTCATAAACAATATCAGACTGCTACAGAAGCCAAGAGTGGAAAAAGGATTCAAGAAAGAGATACTTTTGAGAAGTTATGTAAAATGAAGACTGAAGCTGGACCATTGAATTGGCTAGATTAAAGGCCATTGTTGACAAGAGCCATTCAGTAGGGGGCTATGAATGAAGATCTGATTAGAGAAGTTTGAAGAGAGAATAGTAAGTGAAGAAGTAGAGATAAGTTTAGACAGTTTCAAAAAGTTTCAACACAGAGTGTACACATGGGAAAGAAGCTGAGTCAGGAAGGTTTCTGTTTGTCTTGATTTTAAGATTGGAGATACAACAAGCTTATATGCTAGTAGGAACAATCTGGTTGAGAGGAGGCTGTTGATGGTTTAAGACAGGATAACTAGAGGAGCTAAGTCCTTGATTAAATTGACAGATTTGGGAAAGAGGTAGTTCTCGTTGTTTCTAAGTGTGAAATGAGTGAAATAAGAGGCAGTTATAGACTGAAGAGTGAGGAAAGAAGGGCATGTTGGAGGTTTGAATGGAGAGGAGAAGGTGTGAAATAGTCTTCATGAAGGGTTGGAGACAGAATTATCTAGAGAAATGTATGATTGCCAAGCAGTACTGTGGACCCATTTGAAATGTTTAAATGGTGTCCCGCTTGAGGGTTGTGTGTTTTCTCCAGACAAATTTAGCTGACTGGGCACAGGCATAGAGTAAGTGAAGAGTTAGATTTAAACAAGATTGGGATTAGGCCAGGCAAGTATAAAGTTGAGAAAGAGGAGCAAGGGAGTTGAGGTACTGTGCAAGGGAGTGATTAAAATTTGTGCTTTGTTGGGAAGCCGGTGTAGGTCAATGGTTGAGTACCTGCTGCCCATGTACACGGTCCCGGGTTCAATCCCCAGTACCCCCTAATAAAAAAATTGTGCTGTGGAATCTAGACTAGGAAAAAAAGGAGCTAAGAACATGAGAAGAATATTGTTTAGTGACTATGTAGTTAGGTCGATGTATTAACTTATCTAATTCTCAAAATAACTCTGTAAGATAGATTTTATTATTATTCTCATGTTACAGATGAGGACCTAGAAGCACAGGGCAGGAAAGCAATATGTTCAGCTAGTAAGGGGTGAACCACTAAGTCAGATCTTGACATTCAGCCTTGAAGTCTTGCATTAGATTGCCTGCTCCCACTTGAGGAAGGTGGATAGAACAGTAAACCAGGTACTAAAATCATCAAGCAATGAATGAAGTGGAGTCAGCCTTGGGCCCAAGATAACTGCTACAAGGAAGGGTAGCAGGTGGTAGTACCTGAAGGCATGTGCTTCAAAAGAACTGCTGAAGATGGGAGGAGAAGTGGTCTAGAAGCAAAATGAGAAGCAAGGAGGACTTCCCTCACCACCAGACAGTTTGGTATGTGGTGTATGGGAGAAAAAATGGACACCAGTTGAAGGTGCTGTATTGGAATTGATATCCTCAGGGGGTTAACAAGAAGGCGAAGGACGCATTTAGAGAAGAGGCTGGACTTACAGGAGATTTTCCTAATGATAGATTGTGAGTTTTAGAGGGCACAGAGTATCAGAAAGATGGGATATTACATCAGATTAGGATTTGGAAAACCACTTAGAAAAGAGAAGCCAGTTGATGATGGTTGAATATCTTGGGAGGCTTAGCACTAGGATGACTTAAGGTAATGGGGGATGTAAAATAGATTAGTCTCGATTTTCTCTCAGAGGGAGGCGATAGGCCTCTTCTTGGCGTTGGCTCCTTAAGCAGTTTGTATTAGTGAAGTGGACTGTATTGAGCCAGGGGAGAGGTTGTCCTCCCAAGAAAGAACTCAGTGGTCCTTGCTTAAATCTTGCAGAGTGTGATGGCCTGGTGTCACTTCAATTAGTCAAGTGGCCTTCCCAAGCCTCAGTGTTTGCACCTATAAAACAGAGATAAATCCAGTCCTGCAGGTATTTAAGATTTAGAGATGCTAAGTAGAACCCCAATAGGAACCAGGTTGTAGTTAATGCTTAATGGCAATTTTTTTCCTTGTATGTGCATAGAGAGATGTTTCATATATTTCCTAGACCCTGTTTCACCCCCATGTTCTATAATGGTTGGTTCACGTGTTGATGTAATGTGTGTGTGTGTGTGTGTGTGTGTGTAATGGTTAATTCATTTGTTGAGTTTTCTCCCCCACTAGATGAATGCTATGGGTGAATTGTGTGATCCCAATCTTTGTTTATAATGTTGAGCTTTTCATGCTGTCCATTTTGTTCTGAGATATAAATGATAAAATGTATTCCTAGCCATCTTATCCCAAATAAAGTCATATTGATTTTTGTGTAGCATATAATGAAATAGAAAATAATCTGCTGGTGTCTATTCTGTATTGTTCACAGAAACAATTTCTAAAGAACAAGTTTGAATTTGTACAATATAAACACCTTATCTTGTTTGCTTGCTATAAACAGACAATTTTAAAGTCAGAAAGAAGATAAAAATCACAGTTAATTGTTATCATTCCTTTAAAATAATATGGCTAAACCTGAAAAGCTTTTTGATTTGCAAGTAAAACGCTTTTTCAATAAACCCAATTTTCTTACCACATATTTTAAGAAAATCTGGTAGCACTAATAAAACAAAACTTTTTGTCAATTTGGAAAGCTAATTTTTTTTTAACAGTGATTTATACTGTAGCTTAAAAGCTGTTGCTAGTTTCCCAAATCCTAAAGCTAACTGACCTTCCATTTGAACCCAGCTATAACATAAACATTTTCTTGAGATGGTTAGGGCTTGGACTAGCCAATCTGGAGGATATTAGTGGTGTTCTGTTTGAGGGAAGTTAGAATCCCTAGATAATTCCCAGGAGCCCCTTTCTAGGCCAGGAGCTGTCTTAGACATTATGCATTGCTTAATTCTTCCTTGGTTTTGTTAATAATGCCTACTATGCCTCTTGGAAATGTAATTAGGAAAATACACAATTTACTTTGAAGTAAAAAAGTAAGGGTAGTTTTATTTGGTAGTTTTTCCATCTATACCACTCTATTCAGTTGTTTAAAAACATAATGTATTCAAGCTACTGAGGTTGAGGTTATTACCCTATTCCTTTAAAAATTCTTATTTTTTAGTATGCTATTACTTATCCAAAATATTTTGTTCAAAGCTAAACTAAGAACTGTATCAGCTCCCTTTGAACCTTTCTCCCTCTTCCCCTTTTAAGATGTACTGAGCAGTGTTTTTCAAATTTCAGGTCATGACCCATTAATACTCATCAAATCAGTTTAGTGGGTTGAAATCAGCATTTTAAAAAAATTAAATAGAATGCATTGCTCATAGTAAGGGTAGATATTGTTTCATGACACTTGTGTGCACTTATATAATACACATTTGTGTGCATTCATATATAAATGTGGAAAAAAAGTAAAATACTCTTTACTATGGGTCACAATCAAAGTTTTCAAAACTTTGAAAATAATTCCAGCTGATAGTTTTATAGTATTTTTCTGCAAGCATTTATATTTTAAAAGTTTGAGCCTTTAGCCAGAAGACCAATACCATTGTTAGCTGAATATTTTAGGAGAAAGTTTAGAAGACAGTGAAGTTTTCTTTTTAAAGACGCCCTTGTTTTAAGTGATTTTCTATTCTAATTTTGATATTGTCATTTTCTCAAAAGCTAAAATGTCAGAGTTATGAAAATCATGCCTCTCTTAATTCAAGAAACATTTGTTAAGGATACCATGCTAGTTTCTAGGGATACTAAAATATATGAGGCACAAGTTTACATCTCTAAGAAATCACACTCAAATTTTAGTCAGATACAGGTTGGAATATATTGTGTTCCTGTATGTTTGTTTTTGTTTTTGTTTTTGTTTTTCTCTTTAAAAATGGTGGCCTATTTACTTAATAAGCTCTACTCCCAGTATTCAAACTCTAAAGAATTTTTTAAAAAGAAGTATTTGTCCCTTGAATCCTGTTAGATTTCTCAAGGCTATAATTGAGTACTTCTTCCTACTTGAATTTTTTTCCTGCTCATTTTAAATAAAGAAACTTACCTCCATTTTTCTCCTTCTCATTGAATCTAATGTTAATTGTTAAAAGGTTCTAGAATAGATTTGTGTTTGTATCCTAACATGGTGACATCTTTATTGCCATTCCTGGAATTAGGAGTAGGACCAATTTGTGAGTTTTCAACCTGTGGGATTTTTCCATTGTGATATTTAATCCCATTCCTTAATTTCTTAATCCCATTCCTTAATTTCTCCAAACTTCTTTTTCCTTTTCTGTAAAACAGATATAATTGTCATACTCCAACTATCAAATAAATGCCTCAATATCATTTTAAATACTCAATACATCACTGAACACAATGTACTGATGAATAATATGGGGTATGGTATTTTTATGTTAAGTATGATTTGAATAAAAGCATATCATACCTAAATTACTGCTTGGTTATTGAAATTTCGTTGTTAACTCAGAAATGATGGATATACTCTGCCCTCACGTAAATAATCGGTTTCAAAGGCAGATGGCTAACAATCTCTTGATCATAGTTTATTACTTCATTATTAGTATTTCTGTGTATAATTTTCACTAGTACTCTAGTTTTACATATTGAACATATAAAAAGGTGTTCTGTTTTCAAGCAGTGTTATAGTATGATAATGCTACTCCTGGAAAAATTTAGAAATCACTTGGAATTAATTTTATCTTTTATATATATATATATATATATATATAGTTAATTTTATCTTAGCCATGTGATTTTAGAGAAAGCAAAAAGCAGGTTAAAATGTATAACTGGAGCAGTGTTTTGATCTGCCATAAGTAATAGGCTTATTAGAAAACTTGTATCTCTGAGCTTATACATTTAAGCCACTTACTAACATTAGTTTCTCTTAATGTATGTAACTCAGCTATATAAGATTTCTGATCTGCCTGCGAAGCAGTTAATTTTCTCATACTATCTTTATTAAAAGTTTTTTCTTTCTAATGAATAAACAAAAAGCCATTAAGATATGAGCCTCTATGTTTAAATCCTACTATGATTATGACAGAAATTTCCAGTGGCAAAACAATTCAAGTTCAATGCTGACATTTTATATCCATGATTCATGGTATGTGAACAAAAATAAAAAGTTGGTGATTCGTGGCAAGAGCAGGGTGTCAGATATAATTTTAAATTGCTCTGCTTTTTTGGTCACATCTTAATAATGTAAATAATATAGTTTGTGCATCTGTTATTAGCTTTGTTACAGTTTTTTTTCTGTGTGGCATAAAAGTTGACTCCTGTGTACTTTCTTTGGGGGGGGGATGGGGACTTTTTCAGTATCTATATTCTGTAAAATTACTTGTAAAAACTAATATTAATTTTTAGTATTGGAAAGACGTTTGTCACATCTTTATGTGTAAAACATCTCAATATGAGCTTAATTATTTTTCTGACTTAATTTTTGTTAGTATTACTATGTCTGCTGTGTAACAAAAGTCTTTCTTTTTCCTCCCAGTCGTTTTGTTGTTCATCTGAATTAAATATAGTAGTCAATGCATGATGATAAAACTTTTTAAAGCAAAGGCTACCTCCATCATCTAAATACAAACAAAATATTAGCTCCCTTCCCCAATATTTTTGATTCACTATACAAACATTGCTATAGTTGATAATCCATTGTATTGGAATAAATGGGGGAAATAATTGAATTTTTGCACACATAATTGACTTTTTATACAAAAACCAAGGTAGTTATCTTGAATATGAAATATGTATAGAGCTAACATTTGATATGAAGTAATAATGAAACTGTTTATTTTCATTTTGACTGATAGCAAAGAACATTCCAAGGTATGCAGTATATTTCAAACTTGAATTTTGTAAATTTTAAAAGAAGTCAGAAAAACTAGGAAAGTTAAATTATGCAGTTGACAATATTTAAACTATAATTTGATTTTTAAAAAATTCTTTTTGCGTACTCATGCCATCAAAAAGAAAGCATTCAACTTCTTTACTATCGACATGGATAAGTTTAAGTATATCATTCTTTGCGTTTATTATTTATTATTCTGTACTTGATGCCAGGGTGTTTGAGACAGTATGAGGGAGAAATGGAAGGCAAAAGCTTATTTTTTGATAGAGTATACCAGGTTTGTATTATTTTGTACTAACATGATGAGGAAGTATATTGGTAAAAAAAAATGCTTAAGAAAGTAGCAATTCTCTGTTGGCGTGTTTTGATTTTAAAGTACATCCAAATAGTATGGGCTTTTTGTCTTGAAGGTAGCTGGTTTGACTTAGTAATTATCTGTGCTTCCTCTATCATTTAGAAGGAGTTTGCATTCCAGTGGCCTGCCTATCAAACAATAACAGAAGTTACACATGTAGGAAATTTACACATCTTTATGTGAATGTGTCTCTTTTTAACCTTTCTCAACACTGAACTCAATTCTTTTGTTACATGTTAAAAGTTTGCTATGTTGATAGTGATCCTGTATGTAATCATGTGTTCTTTAAATATCTATTTTCTTTTTCTTTTTCAATATGCACATTAAAGAAAAACTGGAAAGTAAAAAAGAAAAACTACCATAACCTGACCACCCCAATGCAACACTATCTTGTGCTTTTTTTTGGTTGAGGAGAGGATCAGTTTTAAAACTTAGAGAAAAATCATTAGTTCTCTAGTTATCACCTTAGTTTTACTCTTCAATAGGACACAAGTCTGTTCAAATCCCATTTAAAAGATAAGCTATTCAGAAATTATAGGTTGATAAAGATTCTTCTGTTTGAGTAGTCATGTCAATTTAGTTTCCTGATATCTTCCTATTGATTGGTTCCTATTTTTTAAGAGTGAGGCATAACCTCAAGCCATAATGTTCAAACTATATGAATGATTTTTTTAAGTCATTTGTTCAGATGTGCAGGCGAATCTTTCTTTTTTTTAAAACAATTTATTGAAGTATATCATTCATACATGAACATACATAAATTATAAGTGTTCAGTAAACATCGTGAACTTACAAAACAAACATGCATAACATAGGGTACCGAATCTTAACCCTTAGGACACCGCTAAGGTGTTAATACCAGCTACCTAACATGTTTCTTGTGAACCTTGGGATAAAGCTCCTGTTATTCCGATGGTTTTTAAACTTTGCATATATATATAATTGATTAGAAAGTGTAGTTCTTTGTTGATCTTTTAAAGAATTGTGTTTCTTACGTATTTGCTTGTATAAAATTGAACTAGGAAGTGTACATTTCCAGCACATGTGTGTGACACCATCACCTCAGCTCATTTGGGTTTAGTGTTCAGCTTGGCTTAGTTGCCAGATAACAAGTAAATGTATGTGAATATATTTTGTCTTTGTGGTGTAGTATGGAGGTAGCAAGTATCTAAAACTATGAGGAAAAGAGTAGAAAGACTCAGTATTGGTTAATTATGGTTTAATTTTGCAAGCCAATGCCATTAATCATTCCTCTATGGCATAATTATTTTAAAGATTTATTTTTTATTTATTACATATCTCCCCCTTTCTGCTTGTTCTTGCTGTGTTCATTTCTGCATTCTTCTGTGTCTGCTTGTCTCCCCCCCCCC
>PVKH010007270.1:0-20333 GCA_004027955.1 Chaetophractus vellerosus | reverse complement strand
TGGCCAATCAAAGAGCAGCAAACATGACATAAGCAAAAGCTTGAAAGTGCTTAAGCATTTCTGCTTGCTCTCTTGACCTCCTGCCACTGCTATGAAATTAAGTTAGGTTAGCAAGAAAGATTATGTGGAGAAGGCTGCATCATCCCAGCTGAGACCAGCCTAGAGCAGCTAGCCTCCAGCAGATCTGTCATGGGCTTCAGATGAGCAAATGTAGTCAAGATCAGAACTGCCCAATCAACCCATAAATATGTGAAAAATAATAAATGACTGTTGTTTTAATCCAGTACATTTGGGATGGTTTGTTATACAGTAATAGCTAACTGATACAAAAGCCTAGTCATAGACCAACAAATTCTTGAGAGTTTGATATATGATAGAGGTAACATTTTATATGAATGGGAAAAACCAAAATATGTTTATAATAGTGCTGAAACAACTGGCTAGCTATATAGCAAAAGAAAAAATTAGATCCCATCCTCATACTATACTTAAAAACAAATCCCAGATGAATTAAAAATCTATACATGAAAAGCAAAACTTTAAGATGTCTAGAAGAAAACATAATAGATCATTCTTTAGATGAGATAAGAATTTCTTGAAATAATGAAAAAAGCACAACATTGACAGATTGATAAAGTTGACTATATTAAAACTTTAAATGTCTGTATCAAAGATGTCACAAACAATGGGAAAAGATAAGTCACAGATTAGAAGTACAGGCACAGAACACATTTAACAAAGGATTGGAACCCAGAATATATAGAGAAATCATATGTCAGTAAAAGTAAACAAGCAACCCAATAGAAAAATAAAGAAAGAATAGGAACAGGCAATCAGAGGAAGCTACCAAAAATGGTTAGTAAACATAACATCTAAAATACTCAGATGCACTGGTAACAAAGAAAACACAAATCAAAACAATACAATATTTCAAACCCATGAGACTGGATAGAATTATTAAATCAGAGAGTACTAAGTATTAGTGAGCTTTTGTGGGGAAAAGAATTAGTTTATTTTAAGTGAGAATACCGACTGGTTCATTCATTTAAAAAGCAGTTTGCTAAAACCTAGTAAAATTAAAGATAAGGATACACCATGACCCTGCAATTTCATGTTAAGATATCTACCCTAGAAAAGCTATCCTTTATCTGCACAAGGAGACATACAGAGAATGTCTGTACCAATTGTAAGAGTGAAAAAGAGATAATAACCTAACTGTCTCTCAGTAGGGGAACAGATAAATAAATCCTACTTAATTCCTATAATGAAATACGACAAGGGTTAAATTACATGAAACAGATCCAAATCTATTAAGGATAAATCCAAAATACACTGTTACATGAAAAAAAGCAATTGGCAAATGGACACACATATGTTACCATTTACAGGTTATGCATTTAAACACACCCCAAAATTGTATCTATTGTTTAAGATGGAACCATACATACATTATAGAAATATAAAAGACACACACCAACTTCAAGCGGTGCTCTCTGGGGGAAGGGTGGGAGATTAGGTGGGGAAGAGGTATTTAACTATATTTGTAATGCTTCATTTCTAAAAACAAACAAAAAAGCTTGTAATAGAAAAAGTAAAACTTTAGCAGTTGTTTAATCATGGTAATGATTATATTATTATCTTATTTTCTGTTTTCTTCTTTATACTTTTAAGCGTTTCACATTTAAAAAAAATAAAAAACTATAAATAAAACCACAAAACTCCTAACTTCCACAATCACAGCTTTGATTTACACACAATATTACTGAGGTTTTTACTTTTATAATATATATGTACTGATGATGACCCTCATATTACATAGTATATAGTACAAGTAAAGACCAATTTAATAAAAAATCCGAGCATGTGTTTATTGCAAAGGATAGAAATTTGGAGTGGAGTTACCTCTTCATCAGATAAATTTTTACCAACTATAGCTTTGAAAAATTTGGTAATATCTTCCAGAACATGCACCCATTCTGTTGCATTCCAAACACTGTGATAATCCTGGTGGAGAGGATAAGCCCGGCCACAAATGCCATCAATTATTTTGTGAAGAAACTAGAGAGGAAAAAGGAAATAAACATAATTATAAGTAAGATTATAAAAAGATTTATCTTCCTTATAGCAAACAAATGTTGTTGTAAGAAGCTCGTGTTATCTACAACAGCAGCTCAGATCAAAATGTAGTTATTTTTAAAATTCTTATTCATTAAAAGCTAGAGTCCCACAAAAATCCCAGATTTTCTAATTATCGCTTTCCTCCAAGAAGCACAAATAGTGTTATAAATACACTACTGTTTTCCTGAAAGGAATATGACAAGTATAAAAGTTCTACCTCAAGACTCTTTAGAATAGTATTTTTACCAATGATCAAAGGATATGACTTTATTTTATAAATATATATAAGCAGTCCCTATAGAGAGGTAAAAGGTGTTTATAGATTCAGTGACTCCCCTGAAATCTGTCCAATTCAATCCATCTAAATTTAGACTAAGGCTTTTTTATTGTAGTTCAAAAAAATTTTTTGCTTTGTCTCCCTTTTCACAACAGTGATACTTGCTTCTTTTAACCCACTCCAAGAACCCCAGTACCCTTCCTTTCTTTTCCTTTTTTACATTTCTTTCTTTCTACCCTACCATAATATCGGCAATAGAAATCCTAATACACACAATTGAGCAAAGCAATTAAGATTCTGGATTCTGGATCAAAAACTGGCTAGTTCAAATCCTAGTTCTACTACTTACTAGCTTTAGCAAGTTATTTAAACGTTCTGTGCCTCAGATTTTTTCATATGCAAAATGAGAATATCATCTACTTCTCTAATGCTGTAATGATTAAATGAAAATGAATGCAAAGCACTGGGCACATGCCTGGCATGTACAAAGCACTTAAAAATTGCTAGCCATTGTTATTATTACCATTACTCTATTACTACTATACTACCACCACTACTACTACTACCACCATCCATTTCAACAACGTATATTAAAACTGAGTACATATCATGCCACGTACTGTTCTAGGCAAATGATTAATAGTTATCTTTCTCAGAGGATACCATGTCTTAAAAGAAGAGTCTTTGAACCCAGAATAACTTTGAGATACTTTTAAGCAGGAAGTCTTCAATCTCTTTTCCCCTAAACCACACTCCACTTCATTTTAAGCAATAATTTCTATAGAGTTGAGCAACTGGTGACCCCACTTTCAAACAGTGGATAATGCACTTTACAAATGGAATTTTTAACCAACACATCAATTTTAAGTTCATACAAAATTCTCTACATATATGCCAACTTATGTCATACTGCCCCAATGCTTTCTGGCAAGTCATAATTCTGAAAGTAAACCTAGAACTCAAACAAAAAATGAAAGTGCAAACTTTTTTGGAGTGCAAATGGTTTTATTCACTCACAAAAATTTAATGAGCACTTCATTGCAGTTTTTTTTTTAATTTCCCCTCTCCCCATCCCCCAGATGGCTCCCTCATCTGTTTGCTGGTTGTTTTTGCTAATTGTTCATTGATTTTTGCCTGTCTGCTCGTTGTCTGTTTTTTTCTTTCTTTAGGAGGCACCAGGAACTGAACCCGGGACATCCTGTGTGGGAGGCAGGTGCTCAACTGTTTGAGCCACGTCTGCTCCCCATTGCAGTTATTAAAGATAATGAAAATACAAAGAAAAAAATAATTATAATAACTTCTATTTATGGCCCCATGTATCAAGCACTGCTCTGATCATCACTACAATCTTAAGAGCTAAGTATTATTATTCCCATTTTACAGATGAAGAGACAGAGGATAAATAAGATAAAGCCATACCAGAACAGTTTTAGTCCAGTTGGAGAAATGCAGACATTTAAATGACTGCAGTTTAGATTGATAAAGATTATAATAGAAGATTATAGATGGTGCCAAGGAGCACAGAGAGAAAGCAGGGAAAAGGGTAAGTCATAAAAGGATGAGTAATTAGTCCAGGCAAATGAGGGAGAGGAAGAACACTTCCAGTCACAAGCACCTGCATGTGCACAGGATGAAAGTGTAAAGTCACATGGCTTACACGCAGGAAGAGCAAGCAATTTGGGAGGGCCGGGTATAGGAGACGAGGACAGAGAGATGGGCAGGGGTCAAAACGCAAACAACCTGTGTCCAATGTAAGAGAGTCTAGGCTTTATCCTGTGCTGCCTACCACATATTCCTCTATCACATAATATAGCCTAAGCCCCTACTCCCCAATCTTCACTCATTGTAAGTGGAACACAATTGGCACTTATACAAAACCGCCTACCTTTTACACTTAAAGGCAGGCCCACCAAAGTTTGGGATCCAGATTACCTGCCCCAGTGATAAAGCTGAGTTTAGCATCCATTTATTCATTCCCTCCCTCATCAAACTGATTAAGAACCAACCTTCAGCAGAGACACAAAGCTAAAGAACTTGGGATATAAAACTAAGTAAAACAAATTATCTACCCTGTAGCAGCTCAGAAGAGAGGGTGAGACTAGAGGTAAGAAGATCAGTTAAAAAGCTATATATACAAGAAAGACTTAATGAGTCTGAATTGTTAGGGGATGGAGGAGGTGGGGGTAAGCATATTAACACATTAATTCCAATAATGTGTTTGTCAGTAGTCTAAAGTCTAAAGGCAAACAGACCCAAAACTCCCAGAGCTCATGCTGAAGCTTACTTTTGCATATATTGATTTCTTTTAATCACTGGGTTTTCTTCCTTTCACAGTCCAGATAATGTTATATAGACTTATTGTCTCCACATTTCTCTCATCTTTCAAACCCACCTAAATTTTGCTGCTGCCAAAGCAATACTTTAAATTCCTTTGGTATTAAGTTTTTGTTTTTTTTTGTTTTTTTTTTAAAGATTTATTTATTTTATTACATATCTCCCCTTCACCCCCGCTGCGGTGATGCGCCGAGAGTGGTCACTGCGCAGACGCGGCTTTCCCCGCTTGTGGGTAGTCTCTGCTTCCGTTCACGGCCGGCTTTCAGTTCGCGGGTGGCTGGCTGCGCTCCATCCGTAGGCGACCTGCCCTGCCCGTGGCGGCTCTTGCCCTGCCCGTGGCAGCTTCTTGCCCTGCCCGTGGCAGCTTCTTGCCCTGCCCACGGGGCTCCGGCCCGACTATGGCGGCTTGCCATTCTCAAGGCGGTCTGCCCGCTAGGAGAGGTCCCCTGGAATCGAACCCAGGGCCTCCCATGTGGTATGCCGGCGCCCTATCCACTGGGCTATCAAGCCGGCCCCTGGTATTAAGTTTTAACACACGGGCATACATACCATACAGAGCCTTGAGCAACCTTACTCCTGCTAACCTCTCCAGCTTTTCTCCGAGCTTCTCACTCTAAATTCCAGCGTTAAAAAACTATTATCAGGTTCAATGCCTCCAGGCCCTTCAGTTACCTGCTATTTCCTCTGCCAGTTAATGTCTTTCCTCCCAGCCTCCCCTCTAGCCAGTAGGGTCTTTTTTGGGTCTCATCCTAGAAATCCAGATGTTTCTGTTCGGGAAAACTTCCTTTGCCCTTTCAAAACTGTGTTGCGACCCTTTCACATGCTCATTACTGAATAACTCAAGTTTGGTTTCCCTTTTAGAAAGCAAGCGCCACTAAGGCACAGGCAATGTGGCCACACTCACAATCAATCACAAGCTGGCTAAAAGAATTAATGAAAATGCTTTTTTCAGATCCTCACAAGCCATGATTCTTCTTATCCTCAAGGTGTCAAGGTATATATCAGCTCCTGGGGAAAGGCCATCCTGAACCACTCTAACCAAAGTTAAGTCTCTCTGTAATTTTGCTTCCTTCGTGGAAAGGAAAAACTTTTCTGTTGTCCTCAAGGGGGCAGAGTATGCTTCTGCCTAAATCACCACGGTACTCCCTAGCACCCAGCACAGTGCCTGGTGCACAGGGGGCATTAGGGAAGTATGCGTTTAATGAATGAATGAAAAGTTGTGAGGAAGCTGCAAACCACGAAGCCCACATCACAGGCTTTCAAAGAATACGTGTGTACTCCAGTCCCCAGCCCAGGGCCACTGGGCCCCGGGTCGCGCATGGGAGCTGGTGGGTCGCCCCCACCCAGATGCGGGCAAGTCTGGGCGCAAAGCCTACGAGAAATTCCTAGCCTGGGTGTGGAGGCGGCGCCCAAAAAGCGGTCTCCTCAGTTCCCCGAGCGAGCCAGGGGGCTGGCTACCCGAAGTCACGCCCTTCCCCCCTCTCTCTCTCCCGAGCGCCGGGAAGCCCGGGAACTCTGCCCCTCGCCGCCACCCACGCCCTCCTCACCTGCAGGCCCAGTTCCACTGGCAGCTTCTGCAGCCGCCACAAGGGCGTCCCCTCTTCCGGCTCCATCCCTACTGCGAGGCTGGGGCTTGGGTCACGTGACGAGGACCCATTCTCTTCAGTTTCGCTACAGCTCGCCCACGTGACGCAGAAGTCCTTGTGCGCTTGCGCAGAGACCGCCGCCGGTATGTCGGTAACAGGAAGATAACTTATCCGCTTGGTGGGGCATTGCTTAAGCGCCCTCAGGTTATTACTTCGAAAGCAAATTTGCAAATCAGTACAGTTTGCTACTTTGTTCAGAGTTGTGTTAACTTTCTCAGTACTCTTTAGAAAGCGGTTTAAGAGTGACCATATATTTGGTTTTGCCGGGGATCATCGGAGTTTTAATTTATGTCTCTTACTAAAATGTTATGTTTGGGAAGGTTTACTGTGTGCAGAGTTCTTTATGTGGATTATCCTAAGAAGTAGGTAAAGTCACTGGCGTTGCCAGATTAAGCACACACCACAGAAAATATGGGATGCAGAGTTAAATTTGGAATTTCTGGTAAAAAACGAATAATTTTTTAAGCACAAGTATGTCTTAAATATTGCATTGGACAAACACTAAAAAATGGATTCTTTGATCACTCTTTTGATGGGTAAGGTCTATTTTAAGGGAAAAAAACTAAATTTTATATATTGTGGAATAATATACATGAAATTAGGTCCTGACTTCTCTGTCAAGCAACACCAGATACCAAGATTAACTTGATTGTGCCTTTGGAATTTGGATGTAACAAAAACCTGTAACAAGTATGGCTTCTAAAATAGTTCACAAAAATAAAAATAGAGCTTAATATTTTTCTTCTCTTTACTAAGAACATGCTCTTCTTACTAACGTGTAATCAAAACATATTTCTGCCTTTTCTAGTCCCATCTGTAAGTTTGTTCTGCTTCCCTTCCTCTCATTCATATTTGTGGTACTGGTTTTTAAAAATGGGCTCTCAAGCTAAACTTGGTTCAACTCCCAGCTCTGCAACTTAATATCTGTGTAATATTGGCAGAGTTATTTCACTTTTCTCTGTCTGGTTCCTCCCCAACTTACAGTGTTGTTTTAAGTTCATACATGTAACGTTCTTGAAATGAGGCCTGGGACATAGAAAACAATATTAGATTGCCCTCTGCATGACCTTCTTTTCTGTCCTGTAATTTGTTCAAAAGTTAGTGTGTTCCAGAAAACCAGGGTATATCCTTCTTATTTATCCTCATAGATGTAGTATTGTACAGTCTCTGCCTTGGGAATGTGATCTACCTCTAAAACCCATCTAGACTGCTATATGGTGCTGGTATAGGACGTGTAGGTGAGTAAGAACAGTTGGGGATATGTAAAAAGATCTCAAGTAAGCTTCACTGGGTTTTGCTGAGCTGAAACCAGAGTTCAAGCTGGCTCTTTGTGGAAGAGTCAGTTTGGTGCTTTTTCTAAGGTTATTTGAATAAGAATTTTTAGCTTTGTTTTGTTTTTAGTTTTTGTTTTGAGGTAGTAGGAAGAAGAGAGAGTTTTTTGTACCATGACTTGAGCAATTCATTCATTCACTTATTCTTTAACAGTTATTAAGTCTCTACCATATTCTCTAGTGGCCCTGGGGATACAAGTAATGTAAAAGAACTTAGTGAGGGAAGAGAGGTCAGGTAAACAAGTAAACAAGATAATTTCAGCTATTGAGAAATACCTTGAAGAAAAAGAAGCAGGGTAATGGAATAGAGAGTGATAGTGGAGGTATACTTTAGGTTGGTCAAGGAGGGTCTTGCTAAAGAGTGGCATTTACTCTAAGACAAAGTGTGAGAAGGAGACACAAAAGTCAGTACCTGGGGAAAGAGGGTTGCTAGCAGAATGCAGAGGCCCTAAGGCAGGAGAAAGCCTTGCTTATTCAAGATATGACCAAAGGGCCTTGTGACTGGACTGTAGTGAGTAGGAGATTATATCAGAGATGTAGGCAGGGATTTTAATCACTGAATTGACATGGTCTGTTTTGCATTTTTAAATGGTCATACTCTAGAAAACAGGTAGCATTGTGGAAAATGGATCTCAAGAGTATTGGGGAAATAGAATTAAAAACAAAATCTTCCTCCCACCCAGAAAACCTCTCCACAAAAGCAGAAGAGAAAGAAAAACAACTTCATTATTGAATAAACATGAAACCAGAATGTGATGCATCACCAGCTCTCCACTAAAAAGATTACAAAGACAGAAAGATGTGGGATCAAATTATCTCTCTACCACCTATCAACTATGTGACTATGGACAAGCTGGGTAAACTCCCTGTAACTCGATTTCCTCATCTGTAGATGGAAATAATAAAATCACCTACCTAATAAAGTTGTGACGCTAAAATGAAATAATGCATATAATGTATTATAATATCATAGTGCCTAGAATATAGTTTGCCATAAAATGAAGCCACAAAAAGTGATTTTGTAGAATAATATTTAATGGACTACAAATGGCTCACAATAGACTACTGGCAGAAAACTTCAGTTTCAAAACTACTTGTACAGTATGATCCATGGTGCATGTTTTGTGTGTGTGTGTGTGTGTGTGTGTAGTGTATAAATTCCTGGGCACAGGTATATACAAAAATTTAGCAGTTATCTTTTATTTGTGAAGTACAGATATATGTTCTATTCAAAATTGCTTTAAATATCTTAATAGTAGCTATAATGAATTATGACTCTATTCACCTTAATTTTTGCTTTCAAACCAGTTAAGTTTTGCCAGAACTTCTCTCTCTCTGCCAACATCTTGATAAATATAATGAGTAACAAGCAATATACACTACTAATAATCTGTTTTCCAGTCCCCTTGTCTAAAGCTGCAAGTCAGCCTGGATTTTGCCCTCCAAGTTGTCAAGGCAGGGCATAGCATGAATCCCTAGCTTTCTAGACTGTTGCCAACCACTGAGACAATGCCACGTATTTTAGGTTATGTCACAATAGTTTTCCATTCCTTGTGCCAATTTCTATATTAGTCAGAGTACATCATCTACTTTAACAAACAACCTCAAAATTTAGTAGCTTAACATAATATTCATTTGTTTCTGGCTTATATAACATTATAATGTAGGTGTAGGTGGTTGGGTAAGATCTTTCCTATGACCTCAGGGTTCTGTCTATTTGGTCAGTAGATGAGAAAAGAGAAAGTGTATAGAAGATCATACAAGGGTTTTTATGTGCCAGACCTAGAAATAGTGTACACCAATTCTACCCACAATGCTTCAGCTAGAACCGAGTTCATGACAGTAGCTAACTCTAAGGGAATCTTGGAGATATAGTTTAGCTGTGTGCCTAGGAATAAAAGGAAACAATATTTGATAAGCACATAGTTGTCGTTACCACAATCATGTTTTGTAAAAGACAACTGAGAATTTCTAATAGAAGACATATCCATACTGTTAACGATCATTCTCTTTTCCCATTTTCATGAGCAGCAACCATGAAACCACGGGAAGCTTGCTGATACTGGATGCAAAATATAGAAATGGGAATCCAATTAACAATTTGTACCTGCCTCAAATTAGCATTGATTCAGGTTTATATTAAGGGGAAAATCTGTAAGTAACCCAAATCAGTTGCCACAATTAGTTTAGGTTAAAACCTATGACTCTGGCCGTTTTGTCTGAGAGAAATTAAGGAGGTGAACCTGGCTGGCTGACTGTTTAGGTAAACCTCTGGTATGCTAATTCAAAATCACTGCAAGTAAGGTCCCCACACTCATATTATTTCACCCAGAGGAGACTGACTCACTCAAACTGAACTTTCAAGAGACTAATTGATAAACAAGAATAGCACGTGTATTGGAATTGGTTATTTCCTCCTAGACTACCCTCTTGATGCACAAATTCCATTGGTAATCAAATTATGGATCAGAAAGATGCTCAGTGAAAATGAGATTAATTAAAGAAAATGTAATGGACGTAAAATATATTTCCCTCAAACAGAGATGATCTAATCGCCCTTTTTTTATTCCAAAGATATTTCTGGGCCAAGAAAGATCAAAACATCCTTTCCTTTGAACTGTGCAAATACTATCTTTGCTTTTTTTTTTAACTCTCCTTTTACTAGATGCCATACCCTTAAAATTACTTCATATAGACTCTTACCAAGACTTAGTAAATACTAGATTCTCTGGAAATAATTATGCCCCATCATTATGGGTTGAATTTTACTAGTTAATTTCAGATGATAACTTTTCTTAACTTGGTCTGTAATTTCTAGGGCTCCCCATTTTAACACCCATGGACTGATAACATTAGCTTTGCCAATTAAATTCCTGAAAAATGTCCTAAGACTCAAAAAAAGTTATTGACTTATTCAAATTTATGGCATCCTTTAATAAAAAAAAAAATTTTTTTCTGTAGCTCTCTGCATCTATTTTCTGAGTTTACACCTGCTTTTCTAGTTATCCTATGACTTGAAGGTGACTAATTTGTTCTCCTTAATTAGCTGTTTCCATATAAATGTGCTTAGTTATTTGCATTGCAATCTATGTGAAATTATTCCCAATCATAAATTGTTGTGATGAAAGGGACTTAAAGTTGAAATGATTTTAATTTAATTATTATCTTGTAATTATTCAGGAAATATTTAAATGTTATACTTCCATTGGTTATATAGCATTGAAAGTTGTGAATGGCTAATTTGTCAAAATTGGAAGGTAGTGGGTTTGGTCTTATCTATATTAACTCAGAAAACTAGGCTATCGATAACAATATTTTCTTAGAAATCAGATGAGTGTCTTGTTTCATTTTGGTGAATGAACTCAAACTAAAAGCTTTTGTCTTTCTTTTAGAGATTTATATGTAATTAAGAAATGCTGTTAACACCTCCTTATTTCATTATTTTCTATATTAAGAAATCTTCTAATAGCTTAAACTATCGGAGCTCTCCAGTCAAGTGATCTTTGAAACAAGTAGATATTTATATTTAACAAGGGCAATAGTCATGGCACTTAACAGTTATTTCAGTGTAGAGCTAAAAAAAATATATCACATTTGGTGTATTTTAACACCCTACATTATTATTATATATTTGTTATCATTCATGAGAAAATGTTCTCATATTTGTCCTGTTAACCACTGGATTCCCTGTGTTATATAGTCCCATGCTTTGTACAATCCAAATAATATAATATATTAATAGCTCTGAAAATGTTCTGTTGAACAAGCAAAATAAATACTTGAGTGAAGTGCAAGTTTAGACCTCAGATGTAATGCAATTCAATCCACAGTGTATCACCAGGGGTTGCAGGTTTTTTAGAATGGTATGTCAAGTGCTCTGATGAAGTCCTTCTGTGACTGTAAGGCCATCCCTCAATTGCCACCATCCCCCTTTTTATTTTGAGGTACTGGGGCTGGGATTTGAACCCAGGGCTTTGTATGTGGGAAGCCGGCGCTCAACCACTGTGCCACATCAGCTCCCCTGAGTTGGTTTTTTCATTTGTTTGCTTGTTTGTTTTTGTTTTGTTTTGTTTTTGTTTTGTTTTGTTTTGTTTTGTTTTGTTTTGTTTTGTTTTTGGGAGGCACTAGGAACCAAACCCAGGACCTCCCATATGGAAGCAGGCACTCAACGCTTGAGCCACATCCATTCCCCACCCCTTTTTAAAAAATATATATATATATTTATATATTTTTAAAAAGTATTTAGATTACATAAATGTTACATAAAAAATAGGGGATTCCCATATGCCCCGCTTCCTACCCCTACCACATTTTCCCACATTAACAACATCTTTCATTAGTGTGGTACATTTGAAACAATTGATGTAAACATTTTAGAGCATTACCACTAAGCATGGATTATAGTTTACATTGTAGTTTACACTCTCTCCCACACAATTTTGTAGGTTATGGCAAGATATATAATGGCCCATATCTGTGATTGTAATGTCATTCAGGAAAATTTCCAAGTCCCAAAAATGCCCCCATATTCCACCTGTTTTTCCCTCTCCCTGCCCTCAGAACCTCTAGTGGCCACTGCCTCCACATGAATGATATAGTTTCTTCCATTGCTAGAATACCAATAAGTCTACTTTAGTCCATAGTTCATTCCCTAATCTTGAGGATTCTGGGATGGTGTTGCCCACTCCACTTCTAATTGAGAAGAGGCTTTGATCCCATGGGGCAGATGGATGGGACTCTCTTGTTAGCAGTTGTGGACTCTCTCGGTTCCTTGGGATAGTCGTTGTCCATCATCATATCCTTGTTAGTTGTCCTGGGTGAGTCCAATGAACTGGAGAGTAGGTATTGCAACTCTTGAATTTCAGGCCCAGGCTGGCACATGGACAGCCCAGAGAGTAAAGTCTCTTGGACGTACACCTACCAACTCCAGCACCAACTATAGGTTCAAATAAAAGGGACAGAAGAGATGTGTGTAGAGAAGTCACATCTGAGTCCAAATCTGTCACACTCAGGAGCACAAACTCCAAAGTAGGGCCACTGGCAAGGCACCAAACTCTAGAGCTATCTGCCATGACCATGGGTCTTGGGTGTCTCCAGAGCCCTCAGGATCCCCACTATTTGGGGTGGTATCTACCTTGGCCATCTATGAGATCCTGCTGAGACATGCAAAAGCATTACCTCTCTGATGACCTCTCAACTCACTTAGAAGTCTCTTGGCCATATACACTCTTTTGTCTACCTTTTCCCCCTTTTATTCAAGGTCTTTTTTCCAGTTGTATCACCAGCCAGTGCTTGATAGTAATCCCTCAGTGCCAGGGAGGCTCATCCCCAGGAGTCATGTCCCACACAAGGGGAAGGTAATGCATTTATATGCTGAGTTTGGCTTAGAGCGAGGCCACATTTGAGCAAAAAGGAGGCTCTCAGGTGGGAACTCTTAGGCACTCTCCAACACTAAGCTAAGTTGCAAAATCAAGATCAAAAGGCTCACAAGCATAGTCATCAACATCAAGGGCCCATCAATGGACCATCCTTCTTCACTAGTCATTGGGGGATTGTTGCTTTTCCATTAGAGAATGTGGCAGAGCTCCCCAGGATGGGAATTCAATAATCTTTTGGTTGTTGTGTAAATATCCACCCACTGTGGCAATGCTTCATGAACATTTGAACATATTTATATACCTTATATGTATGCCCAAGTGAACTTCCTCCCATGTATCCCCCATCACTGATACTCCACACCATTGGTCCTCCCCTGCCATAGTTGTAACCCTTCTGTGATTCAAAACCTCTTCAAAAATGAAGCCAAGTATATTGCCAAATTCAATTAATAGGAAAATGAAATAATAATAATAGGTTTAAACAGAAGAAATAAAATATATAATAATTTAGAGAAACTAAAACTAAAATAAAGTAAATAAGATTGAGGTATTTAAAAAAAGAAAACATTAAAAAATATAATTTTTTTATGTTTTTCCTTTCATCACTGTAATATCAGTTGTCCTGTATGTACAGTGACATTTTCTTCCATTTCTTCCCCAGTATCTTACTTTAAAAAAAAAAAAATATTGTCTTCAAAGAAGTTTTAGGTCACGGTAATGTTACATACAGAATATAGGGGATTCCCATATACCTAAAATCCGCCCCCCTTTCCCCCTTCCCTATTAGTAATCTTTTTATATGTGGATGTTACATTTGTTACATCTGATGTATAAATATTGAAACATAGCTACCAACCTTGGTCAGTGGTTTACATTATGGTTTACATTTTAGACTATACACTTTTATAATTTTTTGATGAAATTTAACATGGCCTGTAGCCATCATTGCATGTTCATGCAGAACACTTCCATTGCCCCCAAATACCCCCTCTTTAATCTCTTCTATTCTTCCCTCCACCTCCACTTGGACCCATGGAGACCACCAGACTTCACTCCTTGAAGGACAAGATTCTTAGATACTTGCAACAATGCTGAAGGCTGGACACATTAGTCTGTCCTCCCCTATTAGGAACTGCACATGCCCTGGAGAGAGCCCCCCTCCCCCGTTTGAGAACATATTGGGCCTCCCCAGCATGGGAGTCCAACTCATTCCCACTCGTTATGTGGGTCTCCCCCCACTGATACAGCACACTATGACAAAATGATCACTTGCACATTCTCTAGAAGACTGTCCCAGGTGTGCCCTGTCCCAAATGTCCCCCCCCCCCGCCCCAACAACCTAAACCAGTAATGCTTCCTTGTCATATTGCCAATAGAGTTTTCTCAACATTGTAGTTTTACCCACATACCCACCTATCCCCAGTGTTCACCTATTCACTTCCCCAACCCTCCTCCCAGTTCCTTGGACTTTTAATCACTGTATTGAGAACCTCCTCATCTTTAAGCTGTCAGTCTTTCAGCCAGTGTTTCTCAATGAAGGTAGCTCATTAGAGTCATCCAGGTAATTTTTGATTGACTGCTTGATTGTTTTTTCTTTAAATGTGCTCTACTTTTTAAATTTGTTTTGTTTAGACAGCTGTATTAAAGTATAATTTGCATACCTTAAAACCCAGCCATTTAAAGTGCACATTCAGTCAAATTTAGTTTACTTTGTGCAACCATCATCTCAATTCAGTTTGCGAACACCACCATCAACCCCCAAAATGGGTTCTTAACTAGAGGCTCATGGTCACCTTAAAGATATCAGGGGTTCCATGAACTTGAATTGAAAAAAAATCAACTTAATATCTTTATTTTCTCTGACCTCTAACTGAAATCTAGCATTTCCTTCACTTGTAAATGTATTCAGTAAATAAATTACAGTAGTATTCATTTCACCTGACTGGCTAAGGGGTCCATGGAACAAAAAAGATTAAGAACTCCTGCCCTAAAAAATATTTGGAAATCACATATCTGATAAGGGTTTAATATATCCAGGATATATAAAGAGATGTTACAACTTAACAATAAAAAGACAAATGACCCAATTAGAAAATGGGCAAAAGACTTGGATAGACATTTGTCCAAAGAAGAAATACAAATGGCAAAAAAACGCATGAAGGAATGCTCAACATCACTCATGACTAGGGAAATGCAAATCAAAACTACAACGAGATATCATTTCACACCTATCAGAATGGCCACTATTAAAAAGACAGAGAACTACAAGTGTTGGAGAGAATGTGGAGAGATAGTAATACTTCACTGTTGGTGGGAATACAGAATGGTACAGCCACTGTGGAGGACTGTTTGGCAGTTCCTAAGGAAGTTGAATATAGACTTGCCACGTGACCCAGCAATACCACTACTGGGTATATACCCAGAAGAACTGAGAGCAGTGACACGAACAGACATCTGCACACTGATGTTCATAGCAACATTATTCACAATTGTCAAAAGTTGGAAACAACACAGGTGTCCATCAACAGACAAATGGATAAACTGTGGTCTATTCACACAATCAAATATTATGCAGCTGTAAGAAGAAATGAATTCGTAAAGTATATGACGACATGGATGAACCTGGAGGACGTTATGTTGAGGGAAGCAAGCCAGACACAAAAGGACAATACTGTATGAATGCATTACTATGAACCGAATATATTATGTACCATATTGTTTGATCCCAAAAAAAAAAAAAAAAGAACTCCTGCCCTAAAATGTTATGTGCCCATTTGTACTCAATCACCCGGGAAGCTTTCAAAAAATAACTGCCCAGACATCACTCTGCAGACCAATAATATCAGAATGTCTTTGAAGGTGGAAGACCAACATCGTTTTGTTCTTGTTACAAAACACCCCAGATGATTCTAATGTAAACCAGGATTGAGAGCATCTGATTTGGACAAAACTTTGTAGAAAAGGTGAAAATGTAGAAAATGCAGAGCAGATGTGACCCTTTACTAACCAAGAGGTTTGGTCAACTTAGACCAAGATTGTCACAGCAACAACAGTAGCAGTGTTAACAAAAGGCCTTTGGAGTGTTTAGAGAATGGTGGTTTTCTGATGCTCTGCTTTTGTTCCCACTGTTCAGTTTGCCTAGAATCTTCCCTCCATGCTCCTGCTCATGCAGCTACTTCCATGCACACCTCGTTAGCCTAATGAATTCATACACATTCCCCAGAGAATTTTAATTGCTGCCTCATCTGTGTTTCCATAACTCTTTGACTAAACTTCTATTATGGTCCTTATGGCATTGCAGCTATTTGTTTATAGGTCTGCCTCTCTCGTTCTGAGAGCTTCTTGAAAGCAGAGACCATACCACATTCATGTTGGTCTCTAAACAGTGTCTGGCACTATTTGAATTCCCAATAAGTGTTTCTAGAATTCATAAATAGAAGAAGTGATTGAAACGAAAAGGTATGAAAATCTCAGTCAGTGAGTCTCAATTTTGTGTGATATAATCAAGCACCAATATAATTAAGATAAAATTTCTATGACCATATCACACCTAGACCAATGAAATCAGAATCTCTAGGGGTGGGACCCAGCCCGTTTCCTAAACTTCCCAGGTGATTCTAATGCGTATCCAAAATCGAGAATCATGGTCTTAAAGCCTTAAGGCAGGGGTTCTTAACCTTTTCTGTTCCATGGACCCCTTACTAAGTCCATACTATACTGTGTATTATTTAATAAATTTATCATACCTGCACCAATACGTTCCCACAAGAGTAATGTTTATTTGAATTTCAATTCAAGTTCATGAACCCCTTGTTAAGAACCCTGCCTTAAAGAATAGTTCAGAATTGCCCCCTTGACCAAAAATATCAATGCCGCATTCCCTGAAATTTTTTAACTATTTGCTGTTTCAATGCCTGAAAATAGCTCAGTACATGTGAATTAACAAGTATCTCTTTAAAAAAAAAAAAAAAGCAAAAGCCCCTAGGCGACTTAAGAAAGAGTATTTGCAATTCATGTGTTATAAATTACTGAAACCTGATTACTTTCTTCCTGACTTCTCACTGGAACAACCATTATGAAACAGAAATCTTAATATAAGTAGAAAATTGAAAGTCAAACAAATAAGTAATTTTAAAGCACAAAGAGTTGCAATCAATGTCAGTCCCAGGAGGGCTGCCAAAGAAATGCTTCAACACTGAGCTTTCAGCAGCGAAGTTTAGCATTAGGTTATTGGACACTTGGAACAACAGAAGAAGAAAGCTAGAAAAGGACTTGAGGAATTTCTGGAGAGAGGCTATTTAACAGTTCTTCCCTGCAGCTGCATTACGTCCAGGAAATGAAAAAGGAATGCTTCCATCTAGTTTTTTTTTAATGCTTTATTTATTTTATTTTTTTATTTCATTTTATTTTTAGGATACATCGATTTACATAAATGTTACAAGGAACTCTCAAGTCTACGTTCCACCCCGCCCTATTGGTACCAGACTACTCAGAGCAGCTATCCCTAACTGGCCTTCTAATTTGTTAGTTTGTTGGGTGAAGTCCATTCAAAAGTAACTTCAGCCACCTCTCAGTCAGAAACAGAGTGGGCATCACCATCCCAAAATCCTCAAGTTTGAGGAATGAACAAACATAAGGGGGGAATGCAACCGTGGACCAAAGTAGACTTATTATTATTCTAGTAATGGAAGAATTTGTAACATTGATGTAAAAATAGTAGTTGCCAGAGGTTTTGAGGGGAGGAGTAGGGGAGAATAGGTGGAACGGGGCATTTCTGGGACATTGGAATTGTTCTGCCTGATATTGCAATGACAGATAAATGCTTTTATATATTTTTTCAAAACCTACAAAACTGTATAGTGCAAATTGTAAACCATAATGTAAACTATAGACCATGGTTAGTAGCAATGCTTCAATATTTGTTCATCAATTGTAACAAATGTACCACACTAATGAGAGCTGTTGTTAATGGGGGAAAGTGTGGGAGAGGGAGGGAGTGGGGTATTTGGGAATCCTCTATATTTTCGATGTAACTTTTCTGTAATCTAAAACTTTAAAAATAAAGTTAAACAAAAAAAGTAACTTTGGGCCTCTTACCTTCATATTATGCTATTCCACGCTTGTCATTACAGGAAAGGAAGCCTTGGGTAAGTTTGTCCTGGGCTTTTTCTGACAAGCAGTGTGAATTTCAATTGTTGGTATTTGGGGAAACTTCTTTTGATTTTATTCCCGAATCACTGAAGTATTTTTTTGGTAGTTCTGATTTTCTTCCCACCTTCTATCCCCTCCTCTCCTTCTTTACCTCCCCCACTCCAGACACACATTATTTTCTGCCTGGACACTTTATTTTGTAACCTTTAATCAGTTTAACCCAGCGATTCCCAACCTCGGGCCTATGTAGCAGATGTATATGTTCTGGTTTCTGCCAGTTTACCGTTCTTTTCATTGTTATTTAAAGGTATTTTTTGGTCCTAGTTGTTACTTTATTCTTGTTTCTTCTTGATAAAGAGATTATTTTAAAATGCTGTTGAAACTCAAGGGATTTGTAATCTAGTAAAGATTTTTTCTGAACCAATTACCAAAATATCAAGGACATGTATCTTGTGCTATTCCATTAATGGAGGAATTATAAATGAAATAAGGTATAGTCATATAATTGAATGCTGTATGCTCTTAAAAGACTTAAAAGAAATGTACTTGATAACTACATCAGTGAGAATAGATCTTAAAAATATGAGTTAAAAAAGTATATATGGAGTACCACATACTGGTCATGTACATTAGTTAAAATACTAAATAAATAATTATATATATACCTACATATATAAATAAACTTTAATGACATGCCATGGGATTGAGAAGAGGGGGCTCTCATTATCAGGGTGATCTGAGATATGTTGGTAAAGGAAGAAGCAGGATTCTGTAGGATGGGTCAAAATATCCTTAGGCAGATGTAGATGAGCATAGCAATTTAGTTGCAAGGAATCACACAAACCAAAAAGGCAAGTAATAAAACGCAATGCCAGCATATATCCAAAAATGAGTACATTTTAAAATAATTTGATGTCCAAGAATAAGAATTTTCTATATATTGTATTATAAGGACAATTTGGATCCAGTTGAAGAAGGTGAAATTTTCTAAGATAGCCCTTCTGTTGGTGGTGTTGCTAAATAATAGAGCAGAGTGAGAGGAGACAAGAACTCAATCAGTTAATTACCGTGTTAAAGCCCAAAGAAACCTTAGAAGGCCTCTAACCCAACTTCCTCTTATAGATGAGGGAATCGAGGCCCTTAGAAGTGAAGGTCACACAGTGGTCAAGTCTAATCCAGATTCGAGCATTAACTATAACATCAACATCACCAGAAGACAATTCAATCAAGCTTATCACATCTTGACTTTCTTCAACAGTAAAAGTGTTGGACATACCTGAATGTTGGGAGAATGATTAGTCACCACTGAAAAGTCTGCTCTACATGGTAAGTTTTAAAAATTAACAGATAAAGAACACAGGCAACATTTATGAATTCATTTTTGTTAAACCCAATTTTTTCTAACCTATTTTTAAGCCAAGAAAGATTATGCTAAAAGTCAAAAGAAATTTTAACATAAACTTTGTAAACTGAGGTAGCATAAACATTGTAAATGTAAAAAGGATAGCATAAGCCCTCTGTCTTAAGCATTTGTGAAAGCTGGCCTGAGTATACACATACAAAATATTTTTAAGAATTCTTATAAAGGCCATATGCTAATGATGGCAAATGGGTTTTATGCAACAATAAAGGACCGCTGAGAACCTAGTATAGCTGTATGGCACACTGTGCATAATTATTGCCCTCTTTTAAAGAAGGGAACATGACAAAATTTGACATGGTAGAAGGACTTATCACCAGGTTTCTTTGACAGTGAACTTCCCTAGGCCATTTGGGCTAAAATTTGATTCATGGAACTTCAATAAACAATTTTTAAGTAGCGTAATATTTATGAACAGAGAAATAAATATTTGCCTTGCTCTGCACTCACTGTGGGTTTAGTAAATATGTCTCCTAGATGACAGATGGTCCAAATGAGTATGAACATTAAACATTATACCCTGGGTGGATTTAAGCAATAACAGTTTTCAGAGGAATAGTCAATGCCAGCATGTGCCAGCAGAAACAGTTTCTGGCACAGTGAGGGAGTCAGTTTCCTGGGGAGCTTAGCTGGTCCTCTTTTCTGCCTCTCAATTCTGCCTGTCTGGCCAACAAAGGC
>PVKH010007269.1:0-20334 GCA_004027955.1 Chaetophractus vellerosus | reverse complement strand
CTGTGTTTTTCTATGTCTGCTTCTCGTCTCCCCCCGTCTTTGTGGCGACGCGCTGAGTCGGCCCTCCGTGGCGGCAGCTCGCTCCGTTCGTGGGTGGCTCCATTCCGCTTTCACGGGCAGCTCTGCTCCATGTTTTGCGGGCAGCAGTCCTCCATGTTTTTTGCGGGCTGCTCGGCTTCCGCAGTTCGCAGTCGGCAGCTCCGCTTTTCACAGGTGACTTTGCCATGCCCGGGGGTGGCTCCGCCCTGCCCGTGGCGGCCTTCCGCCCCGCCCACGGCGGCTCCGCCCCGCCCACGGCGGCTTGCCTTTCTCAAGGCTGTCTGCCCACTCGGAGAGGTCCCTGGGAACCGAACCCGGGGCCTCCCATGTGGTACCCCAGCGCGCTCTTATCCACTGAGCTATCTAGCCGGGCCCGATTTCATTTCTTCTTACAGCTGAAGAGTATTCCATTGTATGACTACATCATATTTTGTTTATCCACTCATCAGTTGATGGGCATGGGTTGTTTCCATAATTTAGCATTAAACATTGGTGCTATGAACACCGTTGTGCAAAAGTTAGTTTGTGTCCTTGCTTTCATTTCTTCTGAATATATTCTTAGTAACAAAATTGCTGGATCAGATGACAGTTCTATATTTAGTTTCTGGAGGAGCTGCCTAACTGTCTTCCACAGAGGCTGCACCATTATACATTCCCACCAACAGCGAAGGAGTGTTCCTATTTCTCAACATCCTCTCCAGCACTTGTGCTTTGCTGTTTTTTTTTCTGTTTGTTTTTTTAAATAATGCCATTCTATAAGGTGTGAAAGGATATCTCAGTGTAGTTTTGATCTGAACTTCCTTAGTAGCTAATGATGTTGCTTTTTGGTCATTTGTATTTCTTCTTTAGAGAAATGACTATTCAAGTCTTTTGCCCATTTTTAAATTGTGCTGCTTGCATTTTTATCATTGGGATGCATGATTGCTTTATATAACATGGATATCAAAACTTCATCAGGTATGTGGTTAACAAATATTTCTCCCATTGAGTAGGCTGCCTTTTCATCTTCTTGACAAAGTCCTTTGAAGCATAAAAGTGTGTAAGTTTGAAGAGGTCTCACTTATCTATTTTTTTCTTTCTTTGCTCAGGCCTTGGTGTAAGGTTTAAGAAACCACTGCCTACCCCAAGATCTTGAAGATGTTTCCCTACATTTTCTTCTAGGAATTTTATGGTTATAGCTTTTTTATCTAGGTTTTTGATCCATTTGAGTTAATTTTTGTATTAGGTGTAAGAGAGGGGTCTTCTTTTTTTTCATTTGGATATGGATATCCAGTTCTACCAGCACCTTTTGTTGAATAGGCTGTTCTGACCCAGCTGGGTGGGCTTGACAGCTTTGCCAAAATTCTCTTTGCCATAGCCCACGCAATGGGAGAAAATATTTAGAAACCACATGTTCAATAAGGGGTTAATTTCCATTCCATATAAAGAGATAATACAACTCAACAATAAAAGAGAAAGCAATCCAATTTAAAAATGGGCTAAAGACTTAGACATTTCTCCAAAGAGGAAATACAAATGGCCAAAAAGCACATGAAAATATGTTCCATATCACTAGCTATTAGGGAAATGCAAATCAAAACTATGAGATATCATCTCACACCACATAGAATGGCCATTGTTAGAAACAAACACAGAAAACAATAAGTTCTGGAGAGGATGTGGAGAAATAGGAACATTCCTTCACTGTTGGTGGATTTGTAAAATGGTGCAGCCTCTGTGGAAGACAGTTTGGCAGTTCCTCAGGGAGCTAAATGTAGAACTTCCATATGATCTAGCAATTCCTCTACTAAGAATATATCCAGAACAACTAAAAATTGTGAAACAAAGAGACATCTGCACTATCCTTTTTATGGATAGAGTTGATGGCAACACATTATTGTGAGTAGCAGCTGGCTTATAAATGTTCTACTTTATCTCTTACAGCAGTTTTGTATTTAAAGTCTATTTTGTCCTATATGAGTATCGCTACTCCAGCTCTTTTTTTGATTACTATTTGCATGGAATAATTTTCCCAACCTTTTGCTTTCAGTCTATTTGTGTCCTTGCATGTTAGTTGAGTCTCTTATAGACAGTGCATAGATGGCTGATAATTTTTTTATATCCGTTCTGTCAATCTGTGTCTTTTGATTGGGGTGTTCAATCCATTAACATTCAATATTATTATTGTAAAGGCATTACTTATTTTGTCCATTATATCTTTTGGCTTTCCATCGACCTATCTTACTACTATCTGTCTTTATGCCCTTTTAGTTACCTTTACTAATAATCTTCATTTCTACACTTTTCTCCAGGTCTCCTTCTCCTGTCTTTTCCTTTCAGGTTGCAGCATTCCCTTTAGTATGTCTTGTAAATCTGATCTCTTTGTAACATACTCTTTCAGTTTTTGTTTATCTGTGAAGTCTTTAAAATCACCCTTAGTTTTGGAGTACAGTTTTGCCAGATAAAGAATTCTTGGCTGGCAGTTTTTCTCTTTCAGAACCTTTAATATCTTACCACTGCTTTCTTGCCTCCATGGTTTCTGATAAGAAATCAGTATTTAGATTTTTTTTTTGAGGTACCAGAGCTTGAACCCAGGACCTCACACATGCAAAGCAGCTGCTCTACCACTGAGCTACATCCACTCCTAGTACTTAGTCTTATTGAACACTGTTTGTATGTGATGAATTTCTTTTCTCTTGCTGCTTTCCGAATTCTCTCTTTATCTGTGGTATTTGACATTGTGAATAGTAGGTGTCTAGAAGTAGGTCTGTTTGAATTTAATCTCTTTGGAGTGTGTTGGCCTTCTTGGATATTAATATTGATGTCTTTCATCAAGGCTGGCAAATTTTCAGTCATTATTTCCCCAAATATTTTTTCTGCACCTTTTCCATTCTCTTCTCTTTCTGGGACACCTATATATGTATGCTTGTACAGTTTGCATTGTCATTCAATTTCCTTAGACTCTGTTCCATTTTTTTCCTCTTTCTGTTCTCCTGTTTTTTCCACTTATTCTGTCTTCAACCAATCCAAATCTGCTATTATATGCCTCCAATGTATTTTTAATCTCATCTGTTGTGTCTTTCATCCCCATAAGATCTGTTACTTTTCTTTGTAAACGTCCATATTTTTCTTTATGTTCAACCAGTGTCATCTTAATATCCTTACTCTCTTTAGCCATCTCATTGTATTTATTAAAGATATTTCTTTGGATATTTGTGATTGGTTCTCTCAAATCCTGTGTTTTGTCTGAATGTTTAATTTGTTCCTTTGGGCCATATTTTTCTTTTTCTTAGTATGGCTTATAATTTTTTGCTGTTGCCTTGGTGTATTCATCAGCCAAAGGGGTGCCTTTGCAAATATACCAATAATTGGTCGGTCTTTATAAAGGGTATTTATTTGGGGTAGAAGCTTACAGTTACCAGGACACAAAGCGTAAGTTTCTTCCCTCACCAAAGTCAACGTGTTGGAGCAAGACAGTTGCCGACGTTTGCCAGGGCTCAGGCTTTTTGGGTTCCTCTCTTCCCAGGGCTGCAGCTGTAGACTATCAGGTGAAGGGCTCACTCGTCTTCTCCTGGGGTGTCCTTTCCAACATCAGAACTGCTTCTCAAATCTGCTCCCTCTGTCTTTGGCCTTGTCTTTTATACTTGAGACCATACCCACTGAGGGGAGGGGCTCAATGCCCTACTGATGTGGCCCAGTTAATGCCCTAAACATAACCTAATCATGCCCAGATCAACAGATCAGTTTACAAGCATGATTCAATTTATATTTTTGGAATTCATAATTACATAAAACTGTCAAACCATTACAGTTGGCATCTGATTTATTTATGTGTTTACTCTGTGCTCACTTTCTCTCTTTAGCCTATGGCTTTCTTATTGTTTGGCTTTTTGCTAAAGCTTTCCCTGTTCCTCCTCTGTGAATTTTAGTTAGTTCTATTTGTTATTTTATTTGTCTCTGTATGCTTTTAATACTTCTTTTGTCTTTTCTTGCTGCTATTACCCAGCAGACTAATTTTGGTAGAAGTGTCCCCCTGGAAACAACCTTCCCAGCTCTGGTTTCTCCATCAAAAGAGGCCCAGGGGACCTATGAAGGAAGTGTAGATCAATTCCAATGTGCTCTGGAAAAGAAACCCTAAAGGCCTCCAATATTCTCTTTGAAATCTGCCCCAATCTAGGCTTTCCTAAGCTACCTGTAAGTAGTACTCTTTATCCAGTTGGTCCCTGTTTCCCTAAGGTTATTCTGTGCCTCTAATTTTCAGCTAACGTAGCTCCTGGTGTGGCATGATTGAGGCTGAAGTTGCCAGCCTACCTGGGATAAAAACTTGCATAGTTTCCAGCCCCTGATATCTGAGGTCTCTGATCAACTGCCAGCCCCTGTGCTGCCCCTCCCCCAGGTGGACAGATGACTCTGCCTGCACAATCTCGAGAGAGAGTGATCAGGCTGCTCTTGGTTCCTCTCCTTCTTGAGCACCTTGAAGATGAGAGCGCAGTTGCCCTTTAATGTGGGCCTGGTGAATCAATCCGTGTTGCCCTAGGGGAAGTGCACAGTTCCTTTCCTTCTGGGGAATATTGGGGTCCAGTGTGCAGCAGCCCTTCAAGGTGAGTGGGGTGAATCTGCCCAAACTGCCCACTAGAGAGTGTGCACTTCCCTTTCTTCCAGGGGCCGTTAGGACCCACGTGAGGCAACCCTTTAAGGTAGAAGTGGTAACTCTGCCTGTTCTGCCCCAAGAAAGTGTTCAAACTGCACCCAATTTCCACTTGTGCTGGGTGTGGGGGGCCTAAGCACTGGCTCTCCAAACGGGGTGTGCTGAATCTGATCCCTGCCGTCCAGGGGCCTGGTGTGTTTTTCTAATCACCCCTGCTTCCACTCCTGCTGGGGGTAAAGACAGCACATAGGCCGCTGGCTTCTTTGTGGCTTGGGGAGGTTTAAACCTCAGCTGTGCTCAAGATTGGAATCCAGCTAGCCAAATTTGCCATTCCACAGCTGTAGTTGGTACCAGGCCACTTCCCCTCCCCTGCTTTGGAGAAAGAGAGCTTCTGCTTCCAGCCAGGGAGTGGGTCCCAAGGCAGCCTGCCTAGCTGGTGGGGGATGGGCAACTGCCTCTGCAACATGGAAGAATCTACTCAGGGATCTTCACCGCAGATGGTCAGTCTCCTCTTCCCCCTCTTCCCTGGATGGTGCACTGTGTTCTTCTGGTCTCCAGAGTCTCCCAAACAGTTGACCCAGATAGATCCTGGCTGATTATTACTTGCCCTGTGGGATGAGCTGGTTGTTAAATCGTCCTACTCTGCCGCCATCTTGGGTTCTCCCTCAATAATTGCAGTAATCTTATATAGTAAGTATTGTTATCTCCATTCTGTAGATAAGAAGCCTGAAATTTAGGGAAATGGAATCATTTGTCCAAGTGTATGTAGCTTGTAAATACTGGAGTGAGGATTTAAGGAACAGAAACAAGATATTTTTGATCCCTAAACCTGAGAAGTTGACCATATTCCCACATTAACTTCAAGTCTTATCCCAGGGCACATTGGGGAGCCAAGATGTTATCTTATTTCATATTTGTTTCTCCTTGCAACCTCATGTTGTAAACAACGTTTGTGTAAATGCCACATTTTCTACTTCTGAGTCTAGCTCACATGTGTCAAAAAAAAAACAACCCCAAAACCAAAAAAAAATACAAAAAGCACAACCCACAACAGCCTTATTGGTTCATTTATTCTAGAACAAGAATACCTCGTTCAGCATTCTTTATATCTACCCCAATGTGAGTGGATACATGGCCCAGTATTATAAAAATACTTGTATTCATTGGGTTTTGGCAATGAATAAATCACTCCCTTTCTCTTGCATTCTGTTCAGCTTGTAGATACTGCTTTTTTGGCTGTTTCAACATGTGAACCTCATTTTGCAGAATTTGTTAAAAAATATAATTAAAATGTTGTATGAGGGTTTGGGCCAAATTGGCCTGAATCCTAGAACCCACTCTAAGCAAAACCTCAAGGAATATACACTCATTGAAAAGGTTTGCTCTCTGGGATTCCCTCCCACTTGCTTTAACCTGATATTTTGCTTATCCTGCTATGAAATTCCTCAGAGGAGTGAAACAGTAGCTTGCCTCATTAAGACTCATCATTTACAAGATGTTGACAAATGTTGGCATTTATCCTGTTAACGTAATAAATGTGAGAAAAATGACCATTTGGCATAGATAGTTCCATGCAAAATGCAAGCATGGTAAAGAATGAAGATGATTCATCGTTCAGCACTACATACTGGAATAAATGTATTTTGAAGGAAATAATTATTTGCCTCACAAATAAAATTTTTCTTTTTTTGTACACAGTTGGCAGTCAGGGTAACTCAAGACAAAACCAAAACTAGAACTCAGGAAAACACCTTTATAAATTTTGTTTATTTTTTTTCAACATAATGAAGTTTTGAATTTTTCTCCCTTTTGGAAGAACATTATTTTATTATTATTATTTTTTGCTTACTTCTCTTTTCTACCTGGTTATACTTTTCACGCCATATGTAGTTATCTGATCATTATACATTTTTTAATGGTCAACATGAGAAAGCTTCAGATTTAAAACTAAATAAATGGAAGAAAAAGTAAGTATATAAAAATACAAAGAGCTGGTCTGATTTTCTTTAAATGGAAAGATTTAGTTCAATTAATGAAGATGGATTGAGAATTTAATTTATTCTGTTTTAATAAAGGAATTTGAATCTGACAATGGGCTTCTAGATATGTGTGTACACATACATGCACGTACACCTACTTAAATTGAGAGAAAAGCAGCCCTGCGTCCCGCAGCTGGCCTGGCGCGGTCCAGCCCTTTGTGCTGCGGGGAGCTGGCCTGGTCCTCAGACTCGGGCCCGGGCATTCTCCTGTTGAGCATAAACAACTTCACAGAACAGCATCAACAAGGCCACTCTGTGATGGGTCAGGGCAAAAACAAGGCCACTGCATAATCGTGTCTGAACACTGAGAAAATCGTGCACATTGTCTAAGCTACAAAAATAAACACCCTTCCCACTCCCCCATATTCTTGCTACTTTGAATGACTGCTGCTCCTTTAGCAATTACAGCTATAGCTTCACTTTTGTCTTCTCTGCTTCTAGATATGATTTACTAAGATACCCAGCCATAGAATTACCCGTGCTTTCTGCCAGCTCCCAGTCCAGAGCTAGGTCCCACTTACTTGACTCCCTCGCCTTCCAAATCACCTGATTAGAAACTCAAATGCTATAATAAGTCTTTTCTAACATGCTCATACTGAGGCAGCCCTTGGTCACAATTTGAATTGAGGTTTTCTGTATGCTTATTCTAAACTTTATCTTAATATGTGGAATTTGATCAAGCATTATTCAGTTACCTAAAATATGCTGAAACTGAACATTTTCTCTATATCTGCCTGTACCTCTAGCCTTGTCCAGCGCTATGTCCTATTAACTTTCAAATAACTATTGTTTAGTGGCACATACTAAGTGCCCAATAAATATTTGCTGAACTCAAGTCAACTAAAGGATGCATCAGGGAGGAAAAGTATTACTACTGGTAGAAGGAAAAAGTTCTAGAGGCTTTAAAGAAATGGATTCATCTCAAGTTCAGGTCAAAAAGCGATTTGGTCCCAGGAATTGTACTAGGAAATCCCTGTGTGCCAATAACGAGCCGGGTGTGATTGGGAATCGTTGTTCCTGTAGGTGAGCCAGAAAGAGAAAGAAAGGAGTCCAGTCAGTGAAGGAAACCAGAACATTAGCCAGGCAGGCAAGCAAAACTGAGGGTCTGAATCAGGGCAAGATGATGACTGGCCCAAAAGCTTCTACATCTGCCTTCTGAGGCATGAATAAGTGATGGGGAAAATATCAAAATTGAGAAAAAACTTAAACCACTGCTGGAAATTAGGAGACAGGTATAATTCAAATGGAAGAAATATTGAAAATGCCAGTCAGATACAGGATGGATGGGGTGACATTTAAGAAAGTCACAGGAGACCAACTTGCAACTTATCTCCCTATTCAAGCTCCCAAGCCTTGATGAGAAATAACCGAGGAGTATTTGGGACCCCAGGCACATTGCCCAGTTGGGAGGGGCAAGGATAAAACCGGGGGCACATGTTAAGAGGCACAAGGAAATCTCCATACTCATAAATATTGGTGATGCCAATGATTCTGTGATGGGAGTGGTACGTAATAGCACCGGGATTATGATAATAGCACCAAGGATCCACCTTTAAAATAGATTAAGTAAAAATGTACTTATGTAATAATTGAAAATATATCAAAATGCATATGGATAAAAGACTGAAGTCAACAGACATAATGATAGTGGCTAAATTGGTATATGTATAATAAAATAAATTAAAATGACCACAAAATCCTATAAATAATTCCGGTTCTATGCATTATTATCTTGCTCCCTTAAAATGTAACCTTCTCCCTAACCTCTGCCTGCCAGAGGTAGCGTGAGACCAAGCAGCAAGTGAAGGGAATGCAGGAATAGCAGCTGGTTTCACCCAGACTTTCCAGGTCTGACTGCACGCCTCACTTCAGCCCTGCTTGTGGGGGGCTGGAGCCCCATTCTCACCTTACTTTCTGCTCTCCTCTTTGCTTTGTTTCATTCCAGTAACAGCTTAGACTTATAGCATCTTCTCTCCCTGTCCACCTCTGTCTTCCTGCTCACAACTTGTCTCTTGCATGGAAGTGAAGTAACACACTGTCCTCTGGCTTGACCTTGGAAACCTGTCTGGAAGGATTTCTGCTGGCAATCAAAGCCTAGCCTCTTCCTCTCCAAGGTTTCCACGTGCAGGTTGGGTAGAGCATAATTGATAATTGCTTTAGAAAAGAAACAATATGCCTGCATGTCCAAATATTGAATAATTACTTGACATTTCTAAAAGACATACTACTCTCACTAGTTATAGATAACACTTGTAGACAAGATAGGTGGTTTCATGACACTGTTTATAAAAATATTTTCAAAATTTAGGAGACAATCTGATTGTTCTTGAAATATTATTAATATTCAATTAAAAAACAGGCATATGCTTTTGGGTATGATATTGAATGTCCAGAAAAATCAGTGTAAAGGAGAGGTATAAATGGGCAGGTTTTAAAAAAACTATTAATATCCCTTCAACTATGAGAGCAAATTAATATATAATATAGTTGTGCAAACATGTGATCCCTAATTTAAAATATTATCTGGTTTAACCATTTGAAACAGCTATACTTCTATTAGTTAAAGACTCATTCAATGTTTCTCTAACTGCATTTTACTAGCATTCATAGGATCGGATTTTAGAAGCATCCCAACATAATCACCATATTAACAATAAGACTATTATTTAATATAGATACGAATTTTGTTAATGATATTTTTATTTGTTCTCACTGCCCCAATATACGTGGATGGCAGAAGTAAATTAGAAGCAATTAAATTATGCATAGTGATAGAATCATTTTGTATACAACGGTGACTTAGAGTGAACTCAATGGGTTACATGGATCTAGGTTTGCCATGTTCTGCCAATCCAGAGAATTGAGAAGAGGAACCATAGTGAATGTCTTTATTTTGCTTCATAAGTTCATTCACCCATTTACTTATTTAATTTACTTGGCAAATATTTAGGGAATATCTGCCCAGTGCAATATACATTACTAGGTGTTATTAGCAGATCAAAGAAATATATCAGTCTTGACCTTAAAAACTAAATGATGCAAATCACAGTAAGTAGACCCTTGATGTGCTCATGTTAAGTATTCCTAGTTTAGTCCTTGAAGACCCACAGCACCTGGAAATTTGTACTTTTTCTGAGGATGAATTTGAGTCTCATGATGATGGAGTGATGGTTGAAAAACGAGTCGTGTAGCACAGGTGCGAGCCTAGCAGCCCATTAGGTGATGTCATTCTCTTTGATATCATATTAACTTTCATGCAAGTTACCTAATGTCACTATTAAATATACTTTATGGGAAAAATGACAAAAAGCATGGCATTATCAACATGAGATAGTCGGGCTTTATGAGAGCTTAGCCCTTATGAAGTTCAGAGGGTTTTTGAATGATCCGTGCTGAATCCTATAGACTCAGATTTCTTAAGACCTGGAGACTCACTCTTAGCTGCTGAGGGAGGGGAACTGGCCCTTACACAGGTCACCTACCTTCTCAAAAGCTGCCTAGTGCACTTTGGGTCATTGCCCTTATTGTGACTGTTCTGGAAGTTCAGTATGTTTTCTGGCTGTACTGAAGGAGCTTGTGAGGTTTGGGGTCGACAATTAAACCATGCAGTGAGAAACACCGACTTATGAATCAGTCCAACTTCCCTAATCAGCTTTCTTAATGATTCCATCGTTGGGACCATTCTATGCTCATTTATGGCTTCCTGAGCTGCTGCCTGTGGGCAAACATTCTCTGGACATTCAGGTCTGTAATTTCTAGAGTGAATAATCGCAGTATTTTACTTGATGTAGTCTACTATCAGCTTTTTTTTTTTTCACAATGGAATATGCCAGAAATTTTTATGAATCCTATCACGTTAAGGTTTAGGCTCCACTTCTCTTCATTCTAGAAAGGCTCATTTTGAATAGATTAAAGTTCAAGAGAGTTCTCATTTCAGCAAATATTTTCAACTACATTTCTAGGGAAAGGGAAAAAAAACAAACCCGAAACCCTTACCTCCTCCCCTCTCCAGGGCTGACTGGAACTGGCTGGTATCCCCTTTGTGGGTACCTGGCCTTGTTCCCAAGACTGTCTTGGGAAACTCCTCTCTGGCATGCCCATGCCTCCTCCCTTCAGATTTGCCCTACAGGCAAAAGCAGCTCCAGGCAACCAAAGCCCTGTAAGAAACAGTTGAGGCAGATTGTCTGGGGCAAAGACTTACTTGCTTTAAGATCTGCAGTGGAGCACACTAGAGAGGGAAAATGTCTGCTAACTGAGAAGTAGAGGGGCATTCAATCCCCTGTAAACATGGGGGCTTCTGAGGCCACTGGCAAGCACAATGCCAGAACAAGACATAAGCCCAGAAAAGACAGGCAGAACCCTGCACTTTGCGTTCACCTTGGGCTGACCTTCCTGACTGGAGGGCTGAACTCTGACCAAGAGCACCAGTCAATGCAAAGCCAATTTGCAAAGACAGTGCAAGGTGCTTTTTGCTTAGGTTTGTTTGGTTTTGGTAGCTCTCGACACAAGAAAATCTCTCTCATATCCCCAGCTGCCTACAAACACAAGTAACAGACATCTCAGGGAATAAATCCCACTTGTAGGTATATACTCAAAAGAATTGAAAACAGGGACTCTAACAGATATTTTTACATCATTATGCACAATTGCTGAAAGATGGAAGCAACCTAAGTGTCCATCATCCAATGAATGGGTAAACAAAGAGTGGTATGTACATAGAACGGAATATGATTCAGCTGTAAAAAGCAATGAAGTCTTGATACATGCAACACCGTGGATGAACTTTGAAGACATCATGTTGAGAGAAATAAGCCAGTCACAAAAGGACAAATATTGTATGATCACACTGATCTGAGTAACTAAAATATGCAAATTCACAGGGACGGACAGTAGATTAGAGTCAAAGGGGTGGGGATAGGGAATAGGGAGTTACTAGTAAATGGACACAGAGTTCCTGTTTGGAGTGAAGGGAAATACCATGGATGAACCTTGAAGACACCATGTTGAGTGAAATAAGCCAGACTCAAAAGGACAAATATTTCAATGATAGGAAATAATTAGAATAAGCAAACTAATCTAGCTGCAATTTAGACTACAGGTTAGCAGAGGATGTGGTAAGGGTAGAGAAAGGGAGTTAAGTCTTAAACATAGAGTCTCTATTTGCGACAATGGTAGCATTTCAGTAATGGATGGGGTGATGGTAGCTCAACATTGTGAATACAATTAATAGCACAGAATTATATATGTGAATGTGGTTAAAAGTGGGAATTTTAGGTTATAGATATGTCACTAGAATAAAAATTTTTTTTAAAATCCATGGAACTGTACAAAACAAACAGTGAGCCCTAAGTTAAACCATGGATGATAGTTAATAGTAAAATTAGAAAAATATGCTTTCACCAATTGTAACAGATGTACCACACCGATGTAAGGTGTTAACAAGAGGGTGGATATGGGAACCCTGTATTTGATACATGATTTTTCTGTAAACATACAACTTCTCTAAAACAAAACAAAACAACAAAACTTTCACCCAAAGGATTTCAGAGAGCTGTCAACTGGAATAATCCATTCATATCCATGAAGATAAATCTTTAAAAATGATTTTGCTCTTGATTGAATCTTTCTACTGTGAAGCTACCTCAGGATGCATTTGGGTTTTACTTTGGAAAACAAACTTTAAATAAATCTGAGCAGGTAATACAAAATGATAGAAAGTGCATTTCCAATGGCAATGGTGAACTTAGAGTTTCTCGTTTGTAAGAAATGGAGGCCTGAGATTTCCACTAGAGAAATGATGCAGTTTCAGAAGTAAGGAGTTTATGGAAATTGATATATGACTATCTGAAAATTTGAAGCTTTGCAGAATAAGGTCACTTTATTTGTATTCACTGATATAAATCTGTATTTTCTCTCATGCTTTTGTTTGCTTTTCAGAGATAGCTAACTTCAAATAAAAGACTAGCTACAGTATTAGATCAGACAACGCCACCATAGGAGAAATGATCAGCCATGGTTTTAGAATGTCCATTTACTGCCTTTAGTCATAGAACACAAGGCATCTTTCTGTAATCAAATTTACACAAATATTTAGCATTAGGTTGGCACATTATTTCCAAAATTAATGTTACTGCATATTTTAAGGTGAAGTTCATTTTGTAGTAAGTGACATTATCTTGGTATTAAGGCAGTGCTGAAAGTCTTGATGAAATCATTCTATTTACATATCCTTCCCTCCTCTGTTTTAACTTAGCATTTTTTTTTAAAAACTTGATTACTAATAAAGTAAAATCTCAGAAAATAAAATGGTTGTATGGTTGTATTTTCTGTTGGCAGACACCCTTGTAGACCTCTCCAGTGACCCAAATTTGAACAAGGCTGGATTCTAATGGTTTAGAATGTTCTTCATTAAATATAAGAAAATCCAATTAATTAATTAGCCCTGGTGTTAAATGAGTTTTTTAAGCCTGAGAGACAAGGGGAAAGTGGATTCGTGGAGATTTGGCAGCGAACATTAATGGTGTTGAACCCAAAGGGATTGATAATGGAGACGACCCTACAGCTGGGAGTCCAACCATAGAGGACAAGCAGAGTAGGGCCGATATCTAACAGGAGGAGATGGTTTAACTTTTATGGATATGCAAATAATTCTTGTTTTCTGTAATCTTCAACAATATTGTATTATATGCCAACATTTTATTCTTTCTCAGGATATATTTAAAGTAGCAGGACAATTCTTTAATTTTCATGTCAATTTTCTTTTAATCAAAACCTAGGTCAACTATGGCATATAATAGAAATAGGAAAGTGATACTTTGCAGATATGGTCTTTGATCATTGCATTCTTTACTAAAACTATAGGAAGTATAAGAGTATGGACTTGGGATATAATTGATTTAAACTTTTTTCCAGTTATCGCAGAGGAAACAAAATGTCATTATTCGGGAAATATTTGTTTATGTATTATATGAGCAAATTGACTGGAATGAAATTATGTATTTTAGTTATACTTACCATTCTAACCATTTATATATACTGATACAATTTTTTACACTCTAACTTTATGGTGAAGTAGGTGAAAATTCAAAATCCATTCATTCGGCAAGCATATTGGATGTCTATTCACATTTTTTATGTTAATCTTTGTTGTGGAATTTTCCCTGCGCTTATTTAAAAACGTTGAGTATCAAGCAGATGATTACAATCTGTCTGAATCAGGTTATGCTATTCTACTCCTCAGAATACCTAGAGTTGAGTCAGCCTTGACTTCCCCATAGAATGTCAGTCTCACAGGGCAGCCAGATTTATCTGTTTTGTTTCCATTGGTAACTTTTTTTTCATCCTGAATAAACTTTCTCCATATTTGTCACAACTGTGGACCCTACAAGCATCATAATTTCTGAGAACAAAGTAGCAAAGCAATCTCAGTCAATAAAAGCATAGAAGAGTAGTCGGAAATGGCATTTCTTCCCATCCTTCCCTTTTTTTAAAAAAATACAAAACCCTCCCTCTCTTACGAGGACCAATTAAAGATATTTAATTTATTCTGATCTGGTAATGAATTGGCTGTAATTCAGCAGCCTATTAGTGACAATAGAACAAAGTCAACCTATAGTGTCTTTGAGGTAAGGTACAAATAATGTGTCTAACAAAGGAGGTGAATTGTAAGTCATGGGAAGCTAAGTTAACAAGACATTTATAGAAGCCAAGTTATTGCAAAGAGCTCTTCAGCTAATTATCTTTAGAAAAGGAACTGCTTCTTGGTTCATAAAAGATTGTATCTCCTTCAAGCAGGTATAGCTGGGGTAGAACTCCCCACTTTTAAAGACCCTCTTAGACTCTGTGTGGCTACTTAATGAGAGATTTCAGAGACCACATGAAAGCTTAGATGTCTCCAAAATGTTACCCCTTAGATGTCTCCAAAATGAGAGACTGCCTGAAACTTCATTGAAGGCACTTAAGCTTAAAGCTTAATCCCTTGTAAAATACAGATATCTATGGGAAGGATGACATTTTAAGCTGTTACCTGTCATTTCTACTTGATTGAAGGAAATGGCTAAAACTGGGTTCCAAGAGAGCTGCCTGCGCGAAGGACCCCACTGCTGTTTCCTGATAGACGTATGTCAGGCCATGGTCCAGTCAGCACGAGCCCTCTCCTGGCTCTGTGCACTGGATTATACGATCTAGATTTCTGTTTTCTCATCTCTTACTATGACTACCTGATTAGATAGGGTTGAACAACTCACACAACTGTATTTGTTAGCTCCAATTATTCCTCATCAAAAAAAAATGTAGGCCTTGAGATAAAAATGTGGGGGGGGAATGGTAAAAATACCTGTAAACTTTATTTCTCCACATTAGGGGACATCTTTAAGGCTCCTTATCCTTCTTCCCTTCTCTGCCTTGTTTCAGCTCCCTGTCCATTGTTCGGCTCTCTCTCCCCTTTCCAGACAATCCAACCATGAGGGACTTCCAGAATTTACCTCACTTACTTGGTTGCTGTGTCTTGACTTTATCGGTCCTCTTAATTTAACAGAGGAGTATTTTCCAAGGAGAGATGCATTACTTCAGCTTTCTTCACCTTGTCTAGGGATGACTTTCAGGTAACAATAGATACTAATTTTATACCTTTTTAAAAAATTCCCTACCCAAGGCTTCTATTTCTAATTTTTCAAATGAAATATGTTATAGGGAAGCCATTTCCTCGGGCTAGACTGCTTTCTTCTTCATGCTAATTCTTTGTAACAGGGCTAAGAGTTATTTTCTTTGATTGTGGATAGAGGGTTATAACAAGGGCCAACCTCTTGAGATGACAGCCTGACAGCCTTAGATCAAGAAGGATCTCTTTCTTAGCAACCATGAAGTTTAAAAAGACTAATGAATCATTGCTTTAGACCCTCCACCTCTCTGAGATCACATCAGAGTCCCATCAACAACGACCAAGTCAGGGAACATTCTTTCTTGTCAACTGGCAAGTCTTCTGTTATTGTGTTGAAAGTATTGCTCCTCTCTGGGAAATTTCTCTACTTAATGGAGACAGACACCACTCCACATAATTTGGTAGATCCCCAGGATCTAAGAGGTTATATCACTGTAACCGATATGGTGTTGAAAAAAGTGTGATTGCATAATATTATATATTCTGGAATCAGTTACTTTCCTCCATCGGTCAATTTTATTTTTAATGGAGACATTTTTATTCTACTCAGCTAAATGGTCTCATAAAAAAAGCTGTATCCAAGGTTCTGGCTGCCTTCAGAGTTTCCTAGAAATGTCTTGATCTGCCACCATTCATTGGGTATGAATGTAAATTTTAAAAGACTTAAATCTTTCAAGAGGCCTCTGAGTCATACTCCTTCTCACCTCCTGTTTATATCTGGGTTAATCATAACTTCTGATGCAGTACTTTTGAAGTTGTTAATTTTATTTGAGACTCTGGCATATGCTCAGTATATAGGGAAACATAAATGCTGATTTTTTCTCCTCTTCAGACACCCAGTATTTTTCTGGAAAATGAAAGTATGTGAAAATATTACTGAAGTTACAGAGCAGATATTAGATTTTTGTTCTAAAATGAATCTAGATGATGCATATCTTAATGAATAGGACATATGTATTTCTTTTAATTAAACAATTCATTGGGTAACTTTTGTCTTTCACATTCTGCTATTTTCTGTTGACATTTTGCAAGCAAACAGAATGGCAGACTAGGACTACATATCATTTAATTTTAACACAGTATTATATCTGATCTCTGGCTCATTAAATGACAAGGCTTATCATCTTTGACTTGCTACTATTTAACATTGCAGACCTGTCCCTAATAGCTCTATTACATATTATTTACTGAAACATCTGTGAGCAATAAGCATGACAGAATAAGAATTGGTTTAGCAAGCAAAAATCAAAATATCTCATTTCTAGTGAAGAGATATATCATATTTCTAAATCATAACTATTGATTCAGGGGTCACTTTAAATCAACCTACAAAAAGTCTATTTTTATTGCTCTATTTGTTTATATAGCTATGTCTTAACTTTTAAATACGTGTTTTAACTTGAAGAAATAGATGGTAAGCTAAGATTAAAAAACATTAAAATCTTTGCAATTTCTTTTCATTTTCAAATAACAAATACTTTGAATAAATTTGGTGCTTGGGTACTAAACCGGTTTTTACTCACCAGAGGCTCATGCAATTTAAATTCTTGGTTAACTATGACAAGAACATAGAAAGAGTGGCTCCAAACCAACCAACCAACCAAACAAACAAACAAACAAACTCACCTTTTCTTAAGATCTCCATAGAGGTTAGTTTAAACTCAATGTATGCTTATTAAATGGTAAGTCCCGATAGAGATTCCAAAGACGTGGAAGTCACGGCCTATCCCCTCAAGGAACTTGCGATGCTGCAGGGTGATGTGAACAAACATACATGAAATAACTAAAGAACATGTCCAAGGCCAGACACTAATAATGCATGATAGCACGGAGCAGATTAAATGAATACGTATGGGAGAAAGTTAAAGTAAGGCATAATTTGCCTTGGATTGGGGTTTTCCAAGGAAGGTTAAGTCATATTAACTTAGTCTTTGAAGGAAATATAAGTTTAGGGTTGGCTGAGTGATGTGGGGTGGTGATAGCAAGTTGGAGACCTGCTGGGGGTCCTGAGGAATGACCCAGAGAAGGGAGCGTGGAGTGAGCTCTCCTGAGCTCAGCCTGATGGCTGTTTGACACCTTGTGCTCTTAAGGTATTTATATGTCTCTTCCCTCTCACATAGGCGGTTATTTATTTTTCTGGAAATCACCATGTATCCGTGAGGATTTTCCCTGTCACTATAATTTATTCCATAGAGCAGCACAGATTGTGTTGTGTGGAAAACACGAAGAGTGTAGGAGTCACCCAGCGGATCTACTGCGCTTATTCTTTCTTTTACTCTGAATACCTAAAAGGTGCCTGGTGGTGATAACTGTCCCGTCATTGATCTGAGCCGCGTTTGATCCAGATATTCAATCATATTAGCCCAGTGGTACTATGCTTCGTGGCATAGGCAGTGAGGCTGTGCAACACATTTTATATGTGACACGTTGTAGCAGTAAATAATGATGAGAGCAGTGGGAAGGAAGCATAGAATTCTGGCTCCTTCCGAGCTAAGCCAATCTTTTATCTTTTACGGGCCTAGGTTTGCTCACAGAAAACCAGGAGGTCAGGCTACATTGTCTCTAAGGTCATTTCCAAAATTTTCTTTCCTAATATTTTATATTTGTTCTGAAACTAGAAACATTGCTATAGCAAAGGACATTCCCCCACCACAATACTTAATTTGTGTGTAATGAAGAAATGAAGGAAAGTCAAAGTCTTCTGCCAACAAAATTTGTGTAGACTCTGCCCTGTAGGAATTACTGATCCATGGAGAAAACCCGGTGCTGAAAAAGATCTAACACAGTTTGAGCAGCAAAACCTATGAGACCCAGGACAGCGACACTGCAGTGACCCCTAGCCAGCATTTGAAGTAGTCACTCTGGGGTTTCAAGCCCTTCCTGGCTGACCTGTCCGACGGGCCTGATGAGCTCCCTCACTCTCCTATAAGAGGGGCCAGGTGGAGATTGGATTTGAGGCCCAAGAGAGAACATGGGCCAGAGACAGGAATTTGGCATTTTCAGAAAGATTGGGACCTCATAGGCTTGACTTTAAATACTTCCCCTCTACTCCCTTCACAGGAAAATTAGAAGTTAAATAACCTGCTATATTCACCTAGTGAATTAGTGGTAATAATCAGAAAACCAGATTTCTAGTCTCCTGATCTAGCCCATAGACAGTGCTTCCATTTAATTAGTTAAATTGATTGAAAACTTAATTACACATAATCCCACAGAAAAGGGAGTTATGATAATCACACATGCAAAGCTTTGGGGATGCAAAAGAGAGGACGGCCAAATTTATGATAGCCAAGGCAGCCAAATGAGGGGAAGAAAAGAATTCTCATCCTAGCCATGTCCTTTTCATGGGGGAAGCACTGACAGAAATGTTTTAATTGGAACGTGGGCTGTTCTCCTTGTAACATCTTTTAAGGTAGAATTAAAAACATGAAAACAGGGTTTGAGGTAAAAATGGAGGAGGATGTTATAAAAATCTACAGCAATACTTTCCCCTTAACTCAGACAGAATCTGCTAGAGAACAGGATACTGTATTTAGCTTGGCTATTCCTAGTCAAGAAGTGGCCCTGGGGCCGGCCACATAGCCCAGTGGATAGGGCGCTGGTATACCACATGGGAGGCCCTGGGTTCGGTTCCCGGGGACCTCTCCTGGCGGGCAAACCGCCTTGAGAAGGGCAAGGAGCTGCCATGGACAGGGCAAAAAGCCACCACGGGCAGGGCAGGTCGCCCGTGAATGGAGCGCAGCCAGCCACCCATGAACTGAAGCAAAGCTGGCCATGAATGGAAGCAGAGGCCGCCTACAGGCGGGGAAAGCCGCGCCTGCGCGGTGACCGGTCTCGGGGCGTCGCCGCAACAGGGGGGAGGGGAGATATGTAATAAAATAAATAAATCTTAAAAAAAAAAAAAAAAGAAGTGGCCCTGTCTCAAATGCTAGTAGGAAATATCCAGATGGGCAGACGGCTGGAAAGGCTCTACTGACACATTTATGCTTTTACTTACATGTTTATTGGAATGATTTGGGAGACAGTCTGAAACCTTTTGCAATTCAGAAGAAAAACTCTGTTAGGAAAACAAGCGAGGAGGTCACAAATGTAAGGGCTGGCACTCCCCTCATCAAGAATAGAATAGGATAGGATAGGATAGGATAGGATAGGATAGGATAGACTAGAATAGAATAGAATAATATAAAATAAAATGCTGCCTTGTTTCTCTGTTTCTCTCATGCAAACATAAACATGGATCAACAAGCAAGCAAAATCTCAAAGTCTGATGGAAGTAGTGATGTTTCTATGCTTTATTAATGATTTAATTTCTATAAAGTTAGAAAATAGTGTTTTTCATTGTAGGATAATCATTAGTTATTGTTCTTGCAACATTTCTTTAAATTTGAAATTATATCATACCTACTATAAACTCAGTAGTTCTGTCTACATAATGTCAAAATATCTAATTGGGAAAGTAGGCCAACCTAATGCATTGATAATTTATTTTGAACACATCCCTAATCAAACCCAAACAAAACACAGAACACTTGGTTGGCCCTACTCATGTGTTTCTTTTCATTTCTATTCATTGAATTTAGTGAAGGTTTGCTTAAGATTAAGATGATAACCATGAAAAAACTAATCTAGAAAAAAGATTTGGGGTAGGATTATTCTTTTATTATTAGCTTCTTTCATTCTAAAGATAAGGAAAATAATTAGAAGTTATAATTTCCCTAAAGTTAAATGCAAAATATGATTTAAAAAGATTTAAGTGAAAGGTAAATATAACTTTCAATTCTCCTTAATCTATAACTCATCAAATTCACAGCAGAGATAACTGAACATATCAAAGATTATTAATTGGATTAGCCACTGATATAATCTCTTGAGTACATTCATTTGTCAGATGAAGGCTTTGTCTGTCAACTCAAAAGAAAATATTGCCCTGGAAAATGTTAAGTTGGGAAGCATTTCAAAACCATCCTTTT
>PVKH010007268.1:0-20351 GCA_004027955.1 Chaetophractus vellerosus | reverse complement strand
TAAGCAGAAAATGACCAAATTTTAGCAAACCTTAGAAAAACTGTGTAGAACTCTTTAATAACTTCTTGTTTGGGGTCATTTGGAGCTAGCATGGTCTTGATGTGTTTCCTTCTGTCCCGATCATCTTAATTTGGCCCAATTTGAATTAATAAGTGCTTACAACCACAGCAGCGTTTGGGCTGTTGGCCATTCCTTCTCAGAACATCCTACTTTCTTGATTTTCCACCTCTCTGGCCTCTCCTCACTCCCACCTTTAGGTATTGGAACTCCTCAGGGCTTTTTCTGAGAACTTCTCTTTTTTCTCTCTCTTTTCCTTGTGTGATCCCATTTACTCCCATAGCTTCAGTTTGCCGTCATAAAAAATGTTATGTAAATAAATAGAGGGATGAATGGACAACTGGATGGCTGAAAAAAATGGATAGCAAGAAAAAGTAAGAAAGATAGATCAATAAGTTGACTTTGAGGACTGGTCTGTTTTGGGATGTATTAACACAACAAGATACTTAGATAGACTGTCTTGGCAGAAAGTTCAAGCTCTTACCTCTCCCACCACTACCCATTCCCTAGTTTAGGTCAGTTCCTTGGGAAGGCCCTTCCTGACAGCCTTATCTCCAGATAAGGTTAGGTCTCTATTATCCAGTACAACAGCACGCTGCACTTCTCCCTTAGAAATATTTATTACCCTTGGAATAACTTATTTTCTGTGAGGGAAGGGACTGTATGACTTGTTTACTTCTCTGTCTCCAATTCCTAGTACAGTGCTTGTATCACATTGTAGGCATTCAATAAATGATAGTGAGTGAGTGAGTGAATGAATCAGTGAATTATATCACATTTTCTTAGATTTGAAAGAAACATAAGAGATCAACCCTGGAATTAAGAATGAAAGGACCATGTGAAAGAAAGTATGGTCCTCTGGCCAGGAACAGCATCATCACTTGGAAGCTGGTTAGAATGCACAATCTCTGATTCCTCCAGATCTACTGAATTACAGCCGCACTCGAATAAGGTGCCTGGGTGGATTCATGTGACAGTAAAACTTGTGATATCATGTAGGAGTTCTGCCTTTGCTTCAACACCTTCAGGAATAAGGACCCCTCTACCATCCACAATAATCCTTCATGTTTTCAGATAGTTGTAAATTGCTAGTAGGTTTCTCTTAACATTTACCTAAAACTTGTCTCTCAATAAATTCCTCCCTTTGGTTCTAATCATACCATTTGACCTCCAGGGTAAGCCTAATCTCATTTTACCTTACAGACCTTTAGATATTTGGAAGTAGGTACATATTCCCCATATTACGGGATGACAGAGAATAATAAGATGCCATAGTCCACCATGCATTTCTTGTGTTGCCACCAGAAGTTTAGCTAAAAAATTTTTTATTTGCTTTCTGATCACTGGCAATAATTAGGAATGAAAAAACAACAAAAAGCAGTTGCTGCAGTCCATGCCTTGGCTCTCTTTGGGGTCTTTAGTCTGTATTCCCTCATCCTCTTAGTCTGGACTTAAAAGGGACTATTCATTTGATAGCTTTGATGTATGAGATCACCTATCCAAGGAGTTTGGAAGAATTGTGACTCTCTTATTGTCCTTTTTTCCTTCAGTAGCCTTCAAAGAATTTTCCCTTGAGGTCTTATTGCAGGAGGCTCTGTATAGTTATGATTTTTTAAAAATTACATTAATAGATCTTTGGTACTTTTCTTTTTCTGTTTCCCCCTACTGGATAACTGTTGTAGAGTTGAGAATTTTTGTTTTATGACATAATTTTTTATTTCAGTTACTGAGACCTAATCCTCACCTGTATAATATGACCTTGGAATACTGTAAAAAGCAAGTACTTATTTGTAAACTGTTTTTTAAGTGTTGAACATCTCCATAATCAAAAGAAAATATTGGTTATATTACAGCTAATCTATGAGTTTTTTTTAGCAACATGAGATTTTTTATAGGCACTTATTATTTTTTAAGTTTTGTGCTAGTTATTCCAGGCCATATAAGAGGGTATGATATGAACCCTGCCTAAAAGAATCTAACTGTTAAATTGCGGGGATAAGACTAAGAAACATGAAAGTTCAGGAAAAAATGAAGTTTATCTGTAAGACTACACGCAAACTAGAATATGTGGAATATAGAATCCTACAGCTACAGCTCTGGGACTCCAGCAAGATAATTCTTAATAAAACAATGTTGTTTCCTTTTTAGGACATTCATCCTCAAAGAAACCAGAAGATTCTGTAAATAGTAAGTATTCATTATTTCTTTATTTCATAAAAATATATAGATTTGTGTTTTTAGCCATTTGGTTTTCCCATGAATTATATATTGCTCTGATGTGAATTATTTTTTGTTTTTGTACTAGGCAAGAAAAATCATAGGAAAAAAGACCATAAATGTATGATTTATTTCTAATTAAGTTACATTTAAGTTTCTTATTTTAGTATAGGAGAACATAATATTTTTTTTTCAATAAATACAATGGATATATAGATCAATTTCATATTATGGAATGTTAAGAGAGACGAGGGGTAAGATTGGAATGGGAAAGGGATTGGAGGGAGGATTAAGATTTAAGGAATGCTGCTCATATTGCACCAGACTGAGTAACCTCTCTCATTTGGTGATTCTGACTCATCAGATGAAGTGTGTGGCTTATGTGTTTCAAGGAAAATGTTAGCAACTGATTTTTGTTTGTTTGTTTTTGTTTTTTGAGGTAATGGGACTAGGGATTAAACCCAGGACCTTTTATGTGGGAAGCCGGCGCTCAACCGCTGAGCCATTTCAGCTCCCCTGAGCTGGCTTCCTTGTTTATTTGCTACTTATTTTTCTTTTTTTTAAGGAAGCATCAGGGACCAAACCCTGGACCTCCCATGTGGGAAGCAGGCACTCAACTGCCTGAGCCCCATATGCTCCTTGGTTAGTTTTAAAAAAAACCCTTAGTGGTTTTTACCAGATTGGATTAAAACAGATAAGGTTTCACTGAATTTTTGCTGCATATTTTTTTTTCCATGTAACATTCCGAAAGTATTCCTAATGACTTAAAAAATATAAAAGATTATTTTTTTAAGGTAAAGAAATTGGAATAATAAGAAAATAGTAGAATAGCAAAGTAAAGCTAGAGGTAAAATTGATGCAAGTGTATAGCATAAAGTCCTGCATAATTGCAAAGGTAGATCACAGATTTGTCGCTCTTTTTCCTAATAACCAAAGCAAAGGGGGAAACTGCCAGTTAAGTGATTAATTGTACCCTTAAAGAGGAATAAAAGGAGCTCAAAGCATGTTCAGCTTTTTCCTGGCAGAGTTTTGAGCACAGACTCTTCTGTGGGTTTATAAAAGGGGGTACCCATTTGTGATATACCAAACAGATAAACTAAATGTCAACAGTAATACATTAATGAAAACTTTAACGATCTTGTAACAGGCTGAAAGCCTAAAAATAAAGTGCAGTTCAAGGCATATCTAACTCATTTAGTAATATCTGAACTTATTTCATATAAATTTGAGACTTTTAATCTTACTTGAAAGTTTATAAACTTAAGAATTTTTTTAAATGTTTTTTTCTTCTGATTTTAAAGTAATATATATTTATTGTGCCAAAGTCAGGGAAAAAGATTTAGCAATTACTCCAAATCCTACTTTCCAAATATAAACATCATTAGCATTTTAGTATAATTCTTTTTTATTATTATTAAGGAAGTTGTAGGTTTACAGAAAAATCATTGCATAAAACACACATTTTTATAATTGCATGTCCATGGTTTAAGTTAAGGTTTACTGTGTTGTGCAGTTCCATGGATTTTTTTTTTAAATTTTATTCTAGTAACATGTATAAAAACTAAAATTTCTCCTTTAACCACATTCAAATATATACATTCAAATATATATACCACCCATATAGAAATATCATTAGCATTTTGGTATAATTCTTGAGAAATTTTAAGCATTCAATAATCAGAAATTTCCACAGAGAAAAATATAAATTTTAAGACATTTACTGTTTAAAAATTTAATGGAGAGGGAGATGTCAGTGGAAGAATTCCTCTTGTTTAAGAATACACCATGGGGAGCGGATTTAGCTCAGTGGTTGAGTGCCTGCTTCCCAAATATGAGGTCCTGGCTTCAATCCCTGGTACCTCCTTAAAAAAAAAAAGCAAAACAAAGAAACAGAAAGAATATAACATATTCTTTATAAGCCATTTTGCTCATACCAATTTTGTTTTCAACATACTCAAGTATCCTAAAGCACTGACACTTCCTTTCTCTCCAAGTGAATCCTAGTCTATCAGTAGCTTTTCCTAAATTAGGTGAAGTGTAGTGACAGTTTTTAGAATTAGCTAGACATGAGACTGAGGGATGAGTGATATCTGGGGATGAAATTGTAGATACATACTCAAACAAGTATACGGAGGCTAAAATGGGACAGCTATTTTTAGATTTCATCCATTTCCAACATTATATTGCAAGAAAAAATGTGAGACTTTATATTTAGAGGTGTGAAACCTATTGGGAATAATGCTTCTATTTAATGTAGAAAAAGCATCCCCCTTTTCCAATTCCAATTTTTTCACTATTAAAAAATCTTTTGGGGAAAGGCTTCAACTCACTCATTTATATTCATTCTTTCATTCCTCCTTCCTCCCACCAGCTGTCTGCATCCTCCACCCACAAAATAGCCCTCAACCTCCTCTTTTACCTCAGCTAGGCCACACTTTTAGTAGTAGGGGAAGGGAGAACACTGCAGCCAAATTGAGGAACCTCTACTGTAGTCTGGCTCTTGAAGAAACATATTATCTACCTCAGGGGGACCTTCTATCCATTTGGCAAGCAGCAAGCCATTTACCATAGCAAGTGAGAAACATGTCAATGTCCAGGTGTGCCAGACCCAGATTGTCTCTCAGGTGGTGGTCAATGATCAGGCTTAGGTGCTCTTGGCAATTTCAGACCTCATATTTTGCTATTTATATTTTTCATTTCCTTTTGGATAACATTCAGTTACATTATCACCCATTTAACATATAGATTATTAAAACCAAATAATTGAAGAAAAACTCCGTTTTTATGGGGAAAAATAATTTTAACTTGCAGGTGTCAATTGCCTACTCTTTCAACCACAATGGCGAGTGCTTAATAAAAGGCATATATTATTCCCATTTTGCAGTTGAGAAAACTGAGACCCAGAGAATTTAAATAAATCACCTCATGTAAAATAGTTAATGGCAGAGCTGGAATTAAACACAGGTTTATAAAACATTGGGGCCTTTTATCATCAATAACTGTTCATCTGTGAATCAAATGTAACTCATTCTTTATACTCCAATTTTGGCAGATATATTTTTCAAACCCACATTAAATGATTTGATCTTGTCTGTGTCTCAGTTCTTTCTGTAAATTGGATTTGATTGGATTATTATCAGGATTAAATGAGATGATATGTGTAAAGCATGTGCCTGACACAAAGTCCTTGATAACCTGCAGCTTTTACTGTATGTCAGAGATAATAAAAATGACAGACATTAAACAGATTCTGTGTTTGTTCTTCTAGAATTGATCAGATCAAAAGTTAAGTCTGTAAAGTCTGACCTGTCCATTTGCTATCATCATGATAATTGGAGACTTTAGCCATTTCTTCTGTAGATCTAGTTATTGGGTATTATATAATATCCAGGAAAACCAAGATGATAGACCAGTTTGCATTATTCAAAGCATATAGGAGAAAATGGTTTTAGTCATCACACCCTAAAAGGAATTTTGAAAACTTGAAGCAGATCAAGAAGAGAATAACTGTAGTGTTGAGAGAATTAGAAATTGTATCATGGGAAGAATTTTGGAGAAACTGTTGATATTTAGCTTGGAGAAATATGAAGGGATGGGAGGGGAAAAGTGGGAAGGTGAACATGGAAACTGTCTCTAGATATTTGCAAGGCTGCTACATAGGAGACTTATTTTTGGTGACACTGGTTGGCAGAACTAAAGTCTAGATAAAATTGCCTGAATGCAGGGTGTGGTTTTTGTTTTGTTTTGTTTTGTGTTTTTTTTTTGCCTTAAATTAAGGAAAAACTTGTCAATTAAAACTGTCTGAAAAAAGGAATGAGTTGCCTCAGGAAGCAGAGAGGGGTTTGAGCACAGATTGTATGGCCACTTGTTTTTGGAGATGTAATAAGAGATTCATGCATTAGATAAGGGTTGGAAAATGACCTCCAAGTTCCCCTTCCAACTCAGTGACTTAAATTCTGATCCATACCTGCCAATAATTTCTGCATAAATTTGACACTGATGCAAGAGTATAATTTTGTATTACCCATTTTTCAACAGTTATTTCCTTAGCAACGTTCCTCCCATCCCTGGCTGTTGTAGCAGTTCCCATAGAAGTAATTTGTAGTTTCTCTCACCTTTCAGGGAAACAGGATATTATAGATTTATGGGGTTGTAAAGGGCTTTAAAAGTCCTTTAGTCCAGCCTTACAGACTTGGTTCTTTAAGGACATATGGCCACTCTTTCAGTGGGTGCTATTTCGAATAAGATTATTTTATAGTACTATTCTAATTTATTTTTTCAGTAAAACTAGATTGTCTAGTTTCCAAAAACTGGTATAGGAAAGCTGGGATGTGGAAAGTACTTTTGGGAGAGAACAAGAGCAGATGGTTTTAGGGCCCCTTAAAATTAGTGTCAGGGTCTTCTCATCTTCGCTCACTTTCAGAGGCCTTCTAGGTTTTGTCCTCTGACATCATTGACAGGGTAACACTATAGTGAAAACTTTATTAGGCCTGTTTAGTTTTTCTGTGCTTTCTTTATCTGTTAGTGAGTTTTCATGAAAATACAGCAGAGGCCTTGTATTCTTTCTTCTCACATCTCAATTTAGGACACTGGCAATTCCAGTGCTGACTCTCATTAAGGAGGACTCTTATTCCTGAGACTTTTATAATTTTTTTCTATTTTTATATGTAGTTCATTAGAAATGCAACACTTTTTTGCCGGTTTTGTTAGAATTCATGCCATTCAGTTAGGATCAAAGTTCGGGCACTCATGTTGATTCAGGGTCCAAAGTCCAACAGGTAAAAGGCCAGAACCACCTGGCAGATCAATGCTGCTTTATTTTTGTATTGTATTTAACTAAGGGTCATATTGTATTGACAGGCCAAATTTGTGTCATTTCTTTTCTAGACTAATAGCCATTACTGGAGAGGACGTATTTGCTACTTTATGGAATGTAATTTTACTGCCTCAAAATAACGTTTTTCAGTATTTCATAAATTTTAGTGGACTATTTATGATAGAGTGAGCATTTGAAACATACCTATTTTGTTATATTTTCAAGATGGAAGTATCTTTGGTTTTACTGATTTTAACAGTAATACATTCTCATTGTTTAAAATATAAACAATTTGGAAATGTTTATGTAGAAAGTAAAAGTGTCCCAGACCCACAGATAATACAATCACTGTTAAATTTGGTTGGTCCTTACAAATTTATAATACATATATACATTTATTTGTATGCATATCACTAATATATATACATATATTTAACTTAAATTAGATACTATATGTACTTCTGTAACTTTTTAAAATTTTGATATAGCATAAACATCTTTCCTTGGCAACACATATATAGATATACTGAGGATTTGTTGTTGTTTTTTAACAGCTATGTGGTATGTATTTAACCAATCCCTAGTCCTTAATCTGTGAGGATTTAGGTTGCTTTCTTTTATTGTTATTATGCAGTGACATCTTTATACATATATCAGAGGTGTTTCTTCTGAGAAGATAACTTATTTATTCTAAGTAAATAATCAAATTCCTAAAAGTAGCATTGCTGGGTCAAAGGGTATGTACATTTTAAATGACTCTGTAGTGCCAGATATTCCTCAAACAAAAGCTTTAAAGAATTGCAATCTCAATAATGTATGAGAATATCTGTTTCATCACTGATTAATGTAATCAGCATTAAGTTTTTAAAATATCTAAAAATGTTCTTTCATAGTTTAATTAGCTTGTCTTACATATTAGTTCAGGTCTTGATCTTTATGTAAGTATGCTTTCTATAAAAATCTTAACTTGTATGTATTTTTTATTACCAATAGAAAGAAGAATCTAAATCAAAGACAACCTTACAAGAGATTCATATTAGAATTGCTACTTTAACTCTGTAACTTAGAGAAATTCCTTGTGAGGTTTGAAATCCTTGGTCTCTTTGCAAAGGCTCTTTGGTTTCTTAGCTTATTTATTTATTAAAATTTATGGTGTTTGGGAGAGTAAATTTCCTGAGAGCCATAAAAGTTTAAACTGCAGTAAAATTCAAAGTTAATTTAATTGCAATGGTATGTAGTTCAAAATGTGCTTTAAGTAGAATACTCACATTTTTAAAAATCTCTTTCAATGAATAGGAAACTCTGAGGAGGAAGAAAGTACTTCAGAATCTGAACTTTGGAAAGGTCCACTACCAGAGACAGATGAAAAATCACAGTAAGTCCTAGCATTCATGGATAATGCATACTCTTTAAATCAGTTTAGAAAGACCACAACCATTCTTGATTTTTAAAATTTTAGCATCATATATGTCTATTTAATGCCAGGGGACTACCTGGTTTGTTGAGATCAGAGTTTATTCCCAGTCATTGTTTGTGGCCACAAACAGCCAACTTGTCTAGCTTCCTCTTGATGAATAAATCTTTCACCAGCTTACCTTAACAGATGACCCTCTGATCTTTGCTCACATTCCTTCAGAGAAAGGCTGTTAACTAGCTTCCAGAGCAGCCTATTCCATGATATTCTGATTATCATAAACCATAGAGGAGAGCCCCTTGAATATTTATACCAATGTGAAAGTTTATGTGCCAACACCCACATTAGCCCCCAAAAGACAAATAACTTAGTATGCTTGTTGTCCTCTTCTGTGGAGTTGGAAGAGAAAACGCTTGTCTGGGTTTGGGCTGGAATGTTTTCAATTCTTGTCATATCCTGGAACATTCACCACTTGAACTTTGTTAAAAGAGGATAAAATAATACCACACATATTATAGAGTTTATTGTGAAGATTAAATAAAGTTAAGAATGTAAAGCACCTAGTACAATACCTACAATACAGTAAGTGCTAAAGAAAATTTAGTTGCATTGTGTTACTCCCTAGGCATAGTAATTCATAATAGAGAGACCTGTTGACTCTTCATGATTCATTAATTTAAGCTGATTATGAAACACTTGCTATGTCATATGACATATGCTATGTCTTCAGGATAATAGATTTCAGGTATGGTGGAAAAAGGTTTTCAACAAGACTATTTTCTCTCTACCAATGAGGTAAAATTTTTCTGTGACTTTAACCTTTTTGTTCGGTCAAATGAAGAATTTCCAAATAGTGATCCCTTCAGTGTAGTCATTATAGATCAGATTATAAAAAGCTATTGGTAGCAATAAAATATTGCTTTCCTAGTTAAAATACTAACTATACTCTTGCCAGTATAACTTTTCCTTGAAAGAGCTTCATAGCTGAAAACGACAAATTAAGTTTTAGGATCAACTCCCCTTTTTAGGCAATAAAGATTCATGAGTAAATCTTAGGAAAGATTTTGTAATCCATAATTCTTTGTGCACTTATAAAACTTGACATTGATCAAGTACTGAGTATGTTAAGTCCACAGAGAAATTCAAACAATTTCAAATACTTAAATCCTTACTACAATGTTAAAAATCCTACTTCACTTTGTTGTCATGCTAGTGAAAAGTAATAGTAGCAAGGGGAATATCAAATTGCAGATAATTCTTAAATCAACTTTATTTGATTGGGTAATTTTTTTCTTTAAAGTTGAACATAGTTATAGTGCTTTTATACATTCACAATTATTTAAAACTAAGTAGTGGAGTCCCATTGTGAATATCTGACCTAAAAGAACATTTTTCTAAAGAGAATGGTAGGCTGTCCAGTTTGACAGGCCAGCTTGATCCCCTGTGCCCAGAAGGAAGAAGAGGAACTGTACATTCATGAAATCTTCACAACTCTCTGAGGAAATGTAATTATCTACATTTTACAGATAAGGAAGCTGATCCCAGAGAAGTCAAATAACTTGCTCACATAGCTAATAAGTGACAGAGCTAGGGCTTAAATACTGTCTGACTTGAAAGCATACTATTTCCATTTTACCACTCTGGTTCCCAATACTAACACTTAGTTAGTACTTGTTAGATCAAGATACTATGAAAATTATCATTTCCTGTCAGAATTCTATTCTTTGTTTAAGATGTAATCATAACTGCTATAATACATCACCTACATGCTATTCTAAGAGTAATAATAATTTAAAAAAGACTGCAGCTTAAGTATATTTTGCCCTTTTAAATTTAGTAACATCTTTCTTAGGAGTAAGTTAATCTCTTTTTCATCCATTTCTTGATCACCCTTAAGTTTGAAATGAGAATGAATAGAGGGTATAATGTCAACCGAAAAAGTTAAGAGAAGCAATGACATTTCACAAAATTCTTCAAAGAAATATCTTAGGCAACAAGTCTAGGGAGAGATGTCAACGTATAAAATATTTTAATTTTAATCAATGAGGGTGTAGTTCTGATTATTCTAGAAGCTAAATATTGTCTGATGATGAAAGCATGGAAATATATTAATATAGAGAGGATTATCCAATATGGTAATAAAATATTTTATTTATATTTATTATCTCATATAATGTGTCACCTAGTAATTTTTTAATCTGTTGATTTTAATTAATATATATACTTTTTTTAAATAGGGAAGAAGAATTTGATGAGTATTTTCAAGATTTGTTTCTGTGAGACTTGAGAGAGAAGCTACATTCCTTAATGTGAAAGTACACTTTGAAACTCTTTTAAATAAAACTTTTATCTACAAGTTGCAGCTTGAGTGGTTTGTTTCTGGAAATAAACAGCCAGCTACTCTCAGGATGTCAGATGCTGTGGAAATGTGTTAGTTTTATTAGAGACAAGTTACTGTACAGAATAGAACAACACAATCCATGAAGCCACTCCAGAACACTGTCACTTGAGAAGCAATTACATAATTTTCAAAGTACCATTTTCTTCAATAGCAGATTATTACCAGATATTGTCAGGAAATATGAAACTTATTTTTCAATCATGTGGAAAATATGTAAAAAGGAAAAAACTATAGATTCTTCCGCCCTCCCCAACATTCTCTACTATTACCTTTTTCTTGCTATCTAATTCTCATTTTACTTCATCTGAAAGCCCCACTAAGAAAACAATGTGAAGGATCCTCAAAAGTGGGAAATAAGGATTGCTGATGGGAGAATCCTCAGGTACGTAAAGAGTTTTCCTTACATCACCTCAATCCTGGATGTGGCTGTTTGGTAAAAAAGGTGGAAATATAGTAATACTTTTCTACTTGGATTCTCTTTTAACATTTTAGACCTCTAAGGAGAAGCAAGAATTGGAAAGCAATTTTAAGATAGCAGTTTTTTCCTCTACCGTAAACCCACAGATCACCTGAATTTAGCCATCCTTATTCCCAGCTGTAAAGGTCAGAGAATCAAACTCACAAAATATTTTCTCAAGGTCTTTCCGGATGCCATATACTCTACAATAATTAATCTTCTTGTTTTTTTTTCAGACATATAAATATGATGAAAAAAGACAGTAAGGCCTTTTCCTCTTAAGGGCCATTTCTATATGATGTATCAATGGGAATGAACCATAATAACAATATTGCTGATTTGGCTAATTCTCTTGAAAAATAGGCTTATGCAGAACTTATTTTTATGACTTATGATCCGGTAACAGTCTGTTTTAGAAATGACTGATTTTGTATAACATTTGTGAAAAAAGGAGATAGGAGCAGGGAGTCCAAACTTCCCCTTAGTCACCTAGACCCCCAAATTACTCCAATGAAACAGCATGGAGAAGAGCCAGTGTTGAGAAGAAATTAAAAGTGGGGATGAAGAGATATATATAAAGAGCACTTGTCCCCATCCTTTGTGTATCTTTTCAATTGCTTGTCTACAGCTCTATTGCATCTCTAGCTCCTAGGGAATGGAGCTAGTACTCTGAACAGAGATTCCATTTAGTAAATTTTTTTTCACTGATCCATATTTATTTTCTCTTGCCTCAATTAGTTTAAATTATTAGGATTACTGAGGTCCCACAAAGCATATAAAGTAGATTAAATTTCTTTAACCTCTTTACTTCCCCTTGACACACTGCCAACCCCTTAATTTTAAGGACCTACTTTCCCCATTACCACCTGTTTTGGTCAGCCACAGGCGTGCCTTTTGAAATACACCAAAGATTGGTCGGTCTTCATAAAGGGTATTTATTTGGGGTAGAAGCTTACAGTTACCAGGCCACAAAGCATAAATTTCTTCCCATACCCAAGTCCACGTGTTGGAGGAAGATGGCTGCCGACGTCTCCAGGGTTCAGTCTCCAGGGTTCAGGCTTCCGGGTTCCTTTGTTCCCGGGGCTGCGTTTCTCTCCGGGCTTAGCTTCTGTTTCCTTCACGAGTTCAGCTGAAGACTATGAGACTCTCTGCGTTGCGTCTCTCCACAAGGCCAGGTGTAGCCTATCCGGCCATCGGCTCACTCCAACATCAGAACTGCTTCTCCAAATCTCTTCTCTCAATCTGCTTCTCTCAATCTGCTTTTTCTCAATCTGCTTTTCTCATCCTTTTATACTTGAGACCACGCCCACCGAGGGGTGGGGCTCAACGTCTCACTGAAGTGGTAGTTAACGCCCTACTCACAACTCAATCATGATGAACAGATGAACAGACCAGCTTACAAACATAATCTAATCTATATTTTTGGAATTCATAATTAAATCAAACTCAAACCATTACACCACCTAATTTGGGCTGGGGTTTTTTTTTGTGGTTTTTTGTTTTGTTTCGTTTTTTGCCTTTCTCTTGCTTCCCTCTCATCTGTACCACTTACAGGAGTTTGTTATAACCAAAAAGTCTGTAGATAATTTACTACAATGTAAATGAATACCACAGGGGACCGAATGAGATCCCAGTGACCTAATTTGTTTTCTGATTTCGTCTCTGAATAGTAAAGGAAGTTCTAAATAAGTAAAGGAAAGAATCTTAAATTTTTCTAATATCCAGGCATGCAACATGTAGAAGCAGTTGGTATTGATTGTCCGTGGTTTCTCTTGACAAGTCAGTATTTAGAATGCCTGATAGATAGTGCCATTAATTGTTTTTAAAAAGTGATCTCCATTGAAGTTCTTTCAAACTGCTTTTGATAATTAAGTTATTAGCTGATTTAATTTGCACTGGGATTATTGAAGTAGTGTCTTAAAATTGATAATTCTTTCAGTGAGGAAATAGTTCTGAAAATTTAAAAATATATATTCTTAGTTACACGTAGAAAAACAATTGATTTCAGACCTTGGTGGTGGTGGTTAGGGGGAGAGGCATAGGATGAAGACATGATTTTTATAAACTGCCAAAAATGGTGCAGTCTTTACATTCCATTACTCTTGCCCTTGAGCACACCCACACTCTAATCTTGAGAGTGTACTCTTGCTTTCTTGCAAGTGAAGAGTTTAATGAGAAATGCAAGAAGCATGCTGCTGAGACCCAGGGTTAAGCTTCATTAAGGTTGTCTTCCCTTCTCCCCCTTTCTCCTAAGTTAATGAAAGATTCTAGCTGTTTGCTGTCCTGATCGGTTGCTTTTCTGCCTTCCTATTGGCTTATACTATAGGCCACTTGGGTTGTACCCTGTTAGCTTTTAGGGAATCAAGGGGACGCTTTCCTATTTGGAACTCTCCAGGGCTTTTTAGCCGGTGACCAGGCTTTTGGTGGGGTTTCAGCCACTATGGTTAGGTCTTTGTTCTGTGGCTGCCTTCTCAGCAGGGGGGTTTCTGGATGACTGTCGTGTGATTTAGCGGTGACATTTGCAGATTTGTTCTGGATCTGGATGGCTTCTCCTCTTCCCTATGCTAACCTGCCTCAATAGTACCTACCTTCAAGGGTTGTTAGGAAAATGAAATGAGTTAATATACTTTCTGACGTGTAGTAAGCACTCAGTAAACTTAGCTGTTACAGAAGATTGGTGTGTAAGATGTCAGTGTGCCTCCTCCCAGGAGGGTCTGCCTTGGTGTTGGGAATTCGGATAAATTGACCTATTGACTCTGCCACATACATAATTAGCCAGTATAGATTAGCCTGCTGGTTTATTTATTGTTCACTGACGTTGCTGTTTTTCCTATATACATCCTCTTTTAAAAAAAAAATTTAAGTAATATTTAAAGAGTTCTCTTGGACAATAAGCAAATGTTTGGAACAGCATCCTTTAGAGATTTGCTCGTTGTTTCAAGAAACATTTTTTTAGTTATTGCTTTGTGCTTTGTGCCAGGCACAAAGTTCGATGCCTGAGGATACAAAATAATGTCTTAGTCCATTAAAAAATCCTAAGTGTAATGGGGGGAAAAATCAGAAATTAATTTGTAGGCAAATAAAGTATGGAATATACATATCCAATATACTGAATACTAAAAGAAAATGTCAAGAGCCACTTAAAGGACCTGATAGGCTGTTCCAGCTAACCTTTTTTGATCATGTGCTCTTCTTTTCCTTCTTCCTGATTATTCACTTCCTCTTCAGTTGCCTTCATCTTTGCATCATACTCATCAGCTAGGGATTTCCATTCCATTCTGTTAATCTGAAGACCATTCAGCATAGGTGTGATTTCTTTGTGAAACCGTGAGAACTCCTAGAGAATTTTAAAATAGAAACTACTTCAATCACATACTTGATGTTAAGTACATTTTATATGCGGAGGAGCAGGTGTAAGGAATTGTTGCAGTACTCAAAGCTGCTGAGATAAGCTTAACTCAGAGGCTTTACAGCTTGGGAAAGACAGGTGCTGTCTTTCCTGCCTGCCCAAGTAAGCCTGTTCTGTTTGCTCATATCTGAGTTCTCACTTTTTAGTCTACCCCTGAAAGAGAGATTAGGATAAAACCTCAAACTGCTTTGGAAAACCATGACACCCCTAATGGCTTTCCATGTGGGTGCCTTTTTTTTTTTTTTTTTTGGTTACAGTTGAAAGAAAAAATTCTCTTCCAAATAATTATATATTTTATTCAAATAATTTTGTTTTCTCACCTTATATACAAAAGTGCAAACAAAATCAATAAATCCAACTTGAAGTTTATGTAGTTCATCTTTTTTGTTTCTGTCCATCATAGGCTAGAAAAAGAAATAAATCCTCTTAAGATTGTTTTCTAAGATTCAGTAAACAAAATATACTGATATGCACCCAAAATTTTTAATAGGTAATACATTTTTATGTCAAGGTCTTTACAATTGGTTGTTGCTGCAGCACGGTTCTCTCCAGATCTCCTTATTCCCAAAATTCATTTGCAACCAGAAGTGCTACCTGCAAACGGGAAAGGCTTGGCTCATTAAAGTCCACTTATTAATAGAATTTGCATTATATTAGTTTATAGTTAATGCTTTTTTAAATGACTTTTTTGGTCTAAATAAGTGATTTTTTTAAATTAGAGAAGTTGTAGGATTACAGAACAATCATGCATAAAATACAGGATTCCCATATACTATCCTACCACCAACACCTTGCATTGGTGTAAGACATTTGTTACAATTAATAATAGCACATTTTTTATAATTGTATTATTAATTAAAGTCTATGGTTTAACTTAGGGTTCACTATGTAGTGTAGTTCTATGGATTAAAAAAAATTTTTTATGTTATATATACAATCTAACATCCCACTTTTTAAAAAAGATTTATTTATTTATTTATTTATTTATTTATTTATATAGCCTCCCCATGCTGCCCATTCTCGCTGTGTTCATTGCTTTTGCGTTCTTCTGTGTCTGCCTGTCTCCCCCCACTGCGGCATCCCGCAGAGTTAGCACACTGCGCGGCGGCTTGCCCTGCTCGCGGTGGCTTGCCTTCTCGAGTTGGCCCCGGGAACCGAACCCGGGGCTCCCCACGTGGCAAACCAGGGCTCTCTACCAATTGAGCCACAGCTGGTTCCCTAACATCCCACTTTTAATCATATTCAGATATGTATTTCAGTGCTGTTAATTGCATTCACAATGTGCAACCACCATCCATTACCAAAACATTTCCATCATTCGAAATAGGAACTGTGTATATTTTAAGCCTTAACTTCCCTTTCCTTATACCCACCCCATCCCCTGGTAACTTATATTCTAGATTCTGACTCTATGAGTTTGCTTATTCTAATTGTTTCAAATCAGTGCGATCTTACAAATATTTGTCCTTTTGTGTTTGGCTTATTTCACTCAATATGGTATCTTCAAGGTTCATCCATGTTGTTGCATGTTGCCATATCATATGCTTCTAAATTTTAAAAGGATGTAATTTGCAGGTTGTATTGAAACAGAGACAAGAAAGTTTTTCTTCTTACTTCCACGTTCTAGATTCATTCTTGGAAGTGTCTATCTACTATCACCACCACCTCTCAACAATGAAAACGGGAGATAGGTGGATATTTAATTCCCTTTACATTATGCTTCAAGTTCTAATGCTCCCCAAGGCCTCCTCTTGTCCTGCTTATCTGTTAGAATTGAGCACCTGGGCCTGCGTGACCACTCACACACATACAGATTAGTCAGTACACAGCTTTACATGATTACAGTGAGAGGCCATTCAAGGTTAATTTATAGTGAACACCTGCTATGTGCCTTATGTTGCCATGTGCCAGGCTTGCCAAGAGGAATAAGATATGGCCTTTTTCTTTAAGGTGCTCACATTGCAGTGAAGGCAGTCATGTAAACAATGTGGGTGGTGCTGTAATAGTATGAAGTGCTGTGGACCAAGGAGAAGGGGGTGAAAATAAGCTATGTAAAGGAGGGAGGTTGCAATTATGCTGTATCATCATGAAAGACTAGGGGTTTGCCAGGTGAAAAAGAGGGAAAGAGTGTGTACAGAGATAAAAAAAATAGAATGTCCAGAGCTTATAAGAGTAGGACCTTAAGAGTGTGAGATGGTGACAAGCAAGAGAGTTGTGGGAAACGAGCTTGAGAGTGTGAGCTAAGGACAGTAGTGACAGCCCATGTAAGCCTTGCTGCAAAGCTCGAACCTGATTCCCTAGGCCAGTGGTTTTCATTCCTGGAGTTTCAGGGGTTCTTCCAAGGTGCACCAGCAGCCCAAGAGGGTGGAGGCCAAGAGAATTTTAAGCTAAATTAGCGCTGCCTTTTTTTCGAAAGTTTTTTGAACAAGTTTTTTTGTGTGTGTGTGGGGGGGTGGGATAAAGGACTTTGTTTCTTTCCAAAAAATGTTGGAAACCTCTGGCCTTGGGGAGTTTAGAAGGATTTTAAGCAGTGGAGTGTCTGAGCACAGCTCTCCATGAACAATTCCGGCAGCAGGCCAGACAATGGTTTGGGAAGTTAATGACGAGAGGACCAATTAGGAGGCTCCTGCCATAGTTCTGATGAGAGGACGGAAGTCTGGACTGGGGTGTAGCAACGGTGATAGACAAAAATTGATTTTGAAATGGGGGGTGGGGAGATGGGCTCAAGAAAAATCCCAAGTTTCTGGCTTGGGTGATTGTGTAGATAAAGACAACTGGAGGAAGAACAGGTCTGTCAGGGCAGAAGGAGAGCAAGTGTTTGGTTTTGGATTAGATGGGTTCCAATTAGACTGTATCTTTATAAATACAATACACATTTGTTGCTGAACCCAGTTAATTCTGGCCTCTCTTGCTTAGCGAGCGATTAGTAAGAAACCAAGTGGTAAATAGTTCCTGCTCATCCCCACTTCCCAGGGGAAAACGACCTTAGATGTGAAACGCACAGGCAGTGCCTTCTGATCACTGCCAGCATGCCGAAGAAGAGATTGTACCACTCTTGATAGAGGAAAGCACTAATGATTCTTTCTTGTCTTATGCTGACCTCTCCCCTACTAAAAAATTCTGACATTCCTTGAATAATTTTACGTAAACTTTTTACAGACTGTCCAATGATAAGGAATTCCTTTAAGAAAGCATTTTCTCTCCAAGGTTCCCTTTATTTGCCTTGGTCTAAGGCCTGATCAGATGACCTATTGTTTGACTGATGTTGGTGAGCTCTTGAAAGTTAAAATGCCTTCTTCATTAACAGAAACACAACATTGAGTTTCTAATTGTTTTAACTCTTAACTTGCTTTTTCCTTTTTTTAAAATTATAAACCAGTTGTTTGAGAGGGCAAGTCCAGTATAATGAAAGATAATTGCTCATAAAATATATAGTCATATAGTTGATAGCTATAATAAAATTCTGAGGGTTGGCAGATATTTTTGTGTGGACTTTTCCATAAGACCTAGACAGTACCTGGGGGGGGGGGGGGGAGAAGGGAAGGAAAAAAATGTAACTGGACTCACCTGACTTTGTACCTTCCAGGGCTTGATTATAGGTGACAGGTCACACGCAGTCATCATCATTGCCTTTTCGAAGACAAAAATTAAGATAGAAATAAATGCAAATAAGTTTGTTTTTCCAAAAGAAGAAGACAATTCTGACTACCCACATGATAATCTCCTTTAGTTGAATCAGTGGTTATATATTTTTAAAATATGTCTAAAATTCGCTGCCAGTCATCTTGAGGGTATTCTACCGATGATCCAAAAGGGAAATGAACATGTGTGTATATATAAAATAAATATTTTTGATGCAATAGACCATTTATGGAAGGCAGAACTATGCAAAATATAAGGAAATTCTGTGGAGGGGAATTATATACTTACTTTAAGTATAAAGCCAGATCAGTTGCTATTATTGCAACTTCAAAGAAGTGAATGACTGTTTCAAGTTGGTGTTTATTTAGGTTCTGGAAGATGTTTAAATTCTGTAAGACGGAAATTCACAATACAGTGCAATCATTAATTTTCCTTTGTTTCAACAAACAAGCCATGCTTCACAAAATAATCAAATATTATTCTATTACAGAGAGAAGGAAAACTAGGTCTTTCAACACTTTTTTCTTTAAATTTTTATCTCATGTATATACTCATATAGGGAAAAATTGGAATCCTCCCATGCTATTCTTAAAAAAAAACACAAATCAATTTTATGGATACATATTAATAAAGCATACAATTCATCCAAAGTGTACAATCAATGGTATTTGGTATAATCACAGTTATGCATTCATCACTTTAATCATTATCCATTTTATTCTTAAAATGTTTTCTTGTGATTATGCTTTACAAAGACTTACCTAGACATTTCTTCAACAAGTTTCCCATTAATAAACTCTCTTTTTAAAAGAAATATAACCTAAAAGATTTCTTTTTTAAAAGCAGTTTTATTAAGATATATTCACATACCATACATTCTATCCAAAGTGTACCATCAATGATTTTTAGTATCATCACATTGTTGTGCATTTGTCACCACAAAAATTTTTACAATTTCATTACTCCAAAAAGAAAAACTCCACACCCCTTAGCAGTCACCTTTCAGTCCCTCTAACTAATAACCTCTTCACATATGGATCAACTTCATTTCCTAGTATTCTAGAAAACGAGAGTGTAAAGCTGGCGTGGATTTTAAAAGGTCTGATAATCCAGAGACCATTTCAGACATACAGGCCACAAAGACAGATGTGTCATGGTTTTACCAAATGAAGCTGACAGCTAGAAATACAGAAAAATTCTACTGGAAAGAAAGAAGGGACAGTCTATTAACCTATGTAGAGACAGAGGCAGCATAATGTAGAAAGAAAACTGGGATAATTATCAAATAATAGCAAACTGTTACATAGTGCTTACTATACACCAGGCACTGTTCTAAGTGCTATGAATACTCATATTTATTTAATTAGTTTTATTTCAAAGTTTCTAAAATTTACAAACTCCCTACCCATCAAGCAACAACTTCTGCTTTCTCATTCTCCCCATCTCCTAGTAGCCTCTAATCTACTTTCTTTCTCAATGAACTTGCTCTTTCTAGATATTCTTAGAAAGTAGAATCATATAGTATTTATCCTTATGTGCTTTGCTTATTTCACTGAGCATAATGTTTTCAGGGTTCATCCATGTTGCAGCATGTATCTGAGTGCCATTCCTTTGTATGGCTGAATAACATAATAAATGTGTGTATCTATCACATTTTGTTGATCCATTCATTTGTTGAACACTTGAGTTGTTTCCACATTTTGACTATTGTAAATAATGTTTCTATGAACATTGGTGTACAAGTTTTCAATTGTTTTCAATTTCTTTGGGTATATACCTAGGAGTGGAATTGCCACGTCATATGATAAGACTATATTTAACTTGGGGGAACTACCATACTGCTTTCCCCAATGGCTGCACCATTTTACATTCCCACCACCAAGACACAAGGATTCCAATTTCTCTACATCCTCTCCAACACTTGTTATTTTCCATTTT
>PVKH010007267.1:0-20344 GCA_004027955.1 Chaetophractus vellerosus | reverse complement strand
CTCTCTGCAACTCAAATCTGCTGCCTGGCCTTTATACTTGAGACCACACCCACTGAGGGGCAGGGCCCAATGCCCTCCTGATGTGGCCCAGTTAATGCCCTTATCATAAACCAATCATGCCCAGATGAACAGAAGAGTTTACAAGCATAATCCAATTTATATTTTTGGAATTCATAATTACATAAAACTGCCAAACCATTACAGTGTCCTTGCTTTCACTTCTTCTGGGTATACACCCAGCAGTGGAATTGCTGGATCATATGGCAGATCTATAGTTAGTTTTTTGAAGAACAGCCAAACTCTCCTCCACAATGGCTGCACCATTCTACATTCCCACCAACAATGGATGAGGGTTCCCATTCCTCCACATCCTCTCCAACACTTGTAGTCCTGTTTTTTTTTTTTAAATAGTCACCAGTCTAATGGGTGTAAGATGGTATCTCATTATAGTTTTGATTCTCTTTTCCCTAATAGCTAGAGATGTTGAGCATTTTTCATGTGCTTTTTAGCCATTTGTATTTCCTCTTTGGAGAAGTGTCTATTCAAATCACTTGTCCATTTTTTAAATGGGCTGATTGTCTTTTTATTTTCAAGAAATAGGATTTCTTTATATATGCTGTATATTAGGCTCCTATCAGATATATGGTTACCAAATATTTTTTCCCATTGGGTAGGTTGTCTTTTCACTTTCTTGGCAAAGTCTTTTGAGGTACAAAAGGTTTTAATTTTGAGGAGGTCCAATTTATCTATTTTTTTCTTTCACTGCTTATGCTTTGGGTGTGAAATTCATGAAGAATTCCTATTACAAGGTCCTGTAGATGCTTCCCTATATTATCTTCCAAGGTCTTTATGGTCTTGGCTCTTATGTTTAGATTATTGACCCATCTTGAGTTGTTTTTTTTTTTGTATAAAGTGTGAGATGGTGTTCCTCTCCCATTCTTTTGGATATGGATATCCAGTTCTCCAAGCACCATTTGTTGAAGTGGCCATTCTCTCCCAATTGAGTAGGCTTGGTGGCCTTGTTGAATATCACATGACTATATATCTGTATCAGAACTCTCAATTTGGTTCCATTGGTCAAGTATGTCTATCCTTGTGCCAATACCATGCAATTTTGACCACTGTAGCTCTGTATTATGTTTTAAAGTCTGGTAGTGTGTGATTCCTCAAATTCCATTTTCATTTTCAATATATCTTTGGCTATGTGGGGCCTCTTGCCCTTCAAAATAAATTTCATAGGTTTTTCAATTCAGTAAAAAATGCTGTGTTGTTTTTTATTGGGATTGCATTAAATCTGTAGATTAGTTTGGGGAGGATAGACATCTTAATGATATTTAGTCTTTGTATCCATGAACAAGGAATATTCTTCCATTTATTTAAGTCTTCTTTAATTTCCTTTAACAGTCCTGTGCAGTTTTCTGTGAATAAGTCATTTACATCTTTAGTTAAATTTATTCCTAGGTATTTGATTTTTTTAAGTTACTATTGTAAATGGTACTTTTTCCTTGATTTCCTCCTCAGATTGTTCATCATTGCTGTACAGAAATGCTACTGATTTTTGTGCATTGATCTTATAACCTGCAACTTTACTGAACTCATTTATAAGTTCTAGAAACTTTGTAGTAGATTTCTCAGGGCTTTCTATGTATAGGATCATGTCGTCTGCAAATAGTGAAATTTTTACTTCTTCCTTTCCAATTTAGATGCCTTTTATATCTTTTCCTTGCCTCAGTGCTCAAGCAAGTACTTCTAAGACAATGTTAAATAGGAGCGCTGATAGCGGGCATCCTTGTCTTGTTCCAGATCTTAAAGGAAAAGCTTTTAGGATTTCACCATTGTATATGATGTTAACTGTGGGTTTTTCATATATGGCCTTTATCATATTCAGAAAGTTTCCTTCTATTCCTATCTTTTGCTGTGTTTCTATCAGGAAAGGGTGCTGTATTTTGTTGAATGCTTTTCTGCATCTATAGAGATGATCATGTGATTTTTTTTCTTTTGATCTGTTTATGTGGTGTATTACATGTGTTGATTTTCTTATGTTGAACCATCCTTGCATACCCAAGATGAAATCTACTTGGTCATGATATATGCATTTATAGCTATGAATTTCCCTCACAGTACAGCTTTTGCTGTATCCCCTAGGTTTTGGTATGTTGTAATTGTCATTTTCATTTGTTTCAAGGTATTTACTGATTTCTTTTGAAATTTCCTCCTTGACCCACTGTTTGTCTAAAAGTGTGCTGTTTAACTTCCATGTCTTTGTGCCTAATCTGGTTCTTTGGCTCTTATTGATTTCCAACTTCATTCCATTGTGGTCAGAGAAATTACTTTGTATAATTTCAATCTTTCTGAATTCATTGAGAATTTTTCTGTGGCCTAGCATGTGGACTATCTTGGAGAATGATCCATGTGCAATCAAGAAGAATGTATATCCCACTGTATTTGGGTGTAGTGTTCTGTATATGTCTATTAAGTCCAGATCCTATAATGCATTATTCAGAGTCTTTGTTTCTTTATTGATTCTATGCCAAGATGTTCTGTCTAATGGTGATAATGGTATATTAAAGTCCCCCACTATAACTGTAGAGACATTTATTTCTCCACTTAGTTTTTCCAGTATTCACCTCATATATTTTGAGGCATCCTGGTTAGGTGGATAAATGTTTATGATTGTTCTTTCTTCTTGAAAGATTTTCCCTTTTACTAATATATAGTGTCCGTCTTCATCTCTTACAATTGTTTTGCATTTAAAGTCTATTTTGTCTGATATAGTATAGCTACTCCGGCATTTTTTGGTTATTGTTTGCTAGTAAGATTGCTTGCCAGCCATTCACTTTCAGCCTCTTTGAATCCCTGGGTCTAAGGTGGGTTTCTTGTAGACAGCCTATAGATGGGTCATATTTCTTTATCCATTCTGCCAATCTGTGTCTCTTCACTGGTGAGTTTAATCCATTGACATGCAGTGCTATTACTCTCAAGGAATTACTTACTTTAGCCATAATTTCTTTGGGTTTAATTTTGCCATATGTTGCTTTTGTTTTCTTTTTGTCTTTTTAGTTATTCTTACACTCTTCCAACTCTCTCTCTCTCCTTTTTTTTTCCTTTCAACCTGCAGAACTCCCTTTAGTATTTATTGAAGAGCAGGTTTCTTATTGGCATACTCTCTTAATTTCTGTTTATCTGTGAATATTTTGAACTCTCTATCATTTTTGAATGCCAGTTTTGCTGGATAGCGAATTCTTGGCTGGAAGTTTTTTTTTTCTTTTAGTACCTTAACTATGTCATACCACTGCCTTCTTGCCTCCATGGTTTCAGATGAGAAATCAGCACTTAATCTTATTGAGCTTCCCTTGTATGTGATGGTTCTCTTTTATTTTGCTGTGTTCAGTATTTTCTCTTTGCCTTGAGAATTGGACAGTTTGACAAGTATATGTCTTGGAGTAGGCCTGTTGGGGTTTATACTGTTTGGGGTGTGCTGTGCTTCCTGGACCTGTACATCCATCTCCTTCAACAGGGTTGGGAAGTTTTCAGCCATTATTTCCTTCAAAACTCCTTCTGTTCCCTTTCCCTTCTCTTCTCCTTCTGGGATGCCTGTAATGCATATGTTTGTGTGTTTTGTGTTGTCGTTCAAATCCCTAAGTGCCTGCTGGATTTTTTCTATCTTTTTATCTATCTGTTCTACTATCTGTTTGATTTCAAATGTACTGTCTTCCACATTGCTAATTCTTTCCTCTGCCTGTTTAAATTTGGTGTTATGTGCTTCCAGTGTCTTTTTGACTTCTTGGATTGTGCCATTCATCACCATCATATCCGTTATCTTTTTATGTATGTTTACAATTTCTTCAGTATGTTCTCCCAGTGTCTTCTTAATATCCTTAATCTCTTCCTTCACTTCATTAAGTTGGTCCATGATATTTATTTGGACAGCTTTGATTAGTTGTTCAATGTTCTGTATCTCTTCCTGGTTTTTAGTCTGTTCACTGGCCTGGGCCATGTCTTCCTGTTTCTTAGTATGGTTTGTAATTTTTTGTTGCTGTCTGGTCATCTTTTTATCTTGATGAGTTTATTCAGTTGATAAGCTTCTCTCTCTACTCTAGGGTTTTATTCAGCTGCTATTTGTGTGTGTGTGTCAAGCTTTCTCTTTGATACTTTGTTCTTCTTGTTCTATTTCCTTGCTGTTTTCTATGTTCCCTTGAGCAATTTATCTCTTTGTCCAGCTCTCTCCAGATCAATGCCCTGAAGCCTCCTGCTCTGTAGAGTCCCAAAAAAGCTCATTCCGGTAGGATCCCACCCTCACTCAGCTGTTTTTTGTGAAAAAGATGGTGAATGCATATTTAAACCTATGCCATCTTGCCTGGAGTCTTAAAAACAGACTTTAAATATAAAAAAGTTTTAAGAGATATAGAAGGCCATTATATATTAATAGAAGGACAATCCACAAGGAAGAAGTAACAGTCATAAATATCTATGTACCTAATCAGGGTGCCCCAAAATACATTGGACAAACTCTGGAAAAACTGAAGGGAGAAATGAACAATTCTACAATAACAGTTGGACACTTCAACACACCACTCACATCATTAGAAAGAACAACTAGACAGAAGACCAACAAAGAAAGAGAACTTGAACAATATGATAAACGAGCTAGACCTAACAGACATATACCGAACGTTGCATCCCAAATGTGGGTTACACATTCTTCTCAAGTGCTCATGGATCTTTTTCCAGGGTAGACCATATGTAGTGTCAAAATGCAAGTCTCAATAAATATAAAAATATTGAAATTATACAAAGCACCTTCTTAGATCATAATGGAATGAAGTTGGAGTAGACAGGAAAGGGAAATTTTGCAAATGTGTGGAGGCTAAAGAACACATTCCTAAACAATCAGAGGGTCAAAGGAAAAATTTAAGTGAAATTAGTAAATGTCTCAAGTAGAATGAAAATGAGAACACAATGTATCAAAATGTATGGGATACAAGAAAGGCAGTGCTGGGAGGGAAATTTATAGTCCTAGACATCTATATTAAAAAAGAATAAAGAGCGAAAATCAAAGACCTGAGGAACTAGAACAGAAAACCAATCCCAAAACAAGAAGAAGGAAAGAAATAATAAAGATTAGAGCATAAATAAAAGAAATTTGAGAAAAAAAACCCAATAGAGCAAATCAACAAAACCAAAAGCTGGTTTCTTGAGAAGATTAATAAAATTGACAAAGCCCTAGCTGGACTAACAGAGGAAAAAGAGAGAAGATACAAATAAACAAAATCAGAAATAAAAAGGGTGAAGTTACAACTGACCACACAGAAATAAAAAGGATCATAAGAGGAAATTATGAGAAACTGTATACCAACAAATTAGACAACACAGATGAAAATGGACACATTCCTAGGAATGCACAAACAACCTACATATTTCTTGTAATTCTACAAGAAATACAAGAACTCAACAAACAAATCATATTTAAATAGATTAAATCAGTCATTAAAAATCTCCTAACAAAGAAAAGTCCAGAACCAGATGGCTTTACAGGTGAATTCTACCAAGCATTTCAAGAAAAATTAACACCAACCTGTTTAAACTCTTCCAAAAAATTGAAGAGAAGGGAAAATTATCCAACACATTTTATGAAGCCAGCATCACTCTAATACCAAAGCCAGATAAAGATACTACAAGAAAAGAAAATTACAGACCGATCTCTTTAATGAACATTGATGCAAAAATTCTCAACAAAATATTTGCACACAGAATCCAACAGCATATCAAAAGAATAATATGCCATGACTAAGTGGGATTTATTCCTGGTATGTAAGGGTGGTTCAACACAAGAAAATCAATTAAGGTAATATATCACATTAACAAATTGAAGGAAAAAAACCACATGGTCATCTCGATCAAGTCAGAAAAGGCATTTGACAAAATCCAGCATCTTTTCTTGATAAAAACGCTTCAAAAGATAGGAAGAGAAAGAAAGTTCCTCAGTATGATAAAGGGAATATATGAAAAACCCACAGCCAACATCATACTCAGTCGGGAAAGGATGAAAGCTTTCCCTTTAAGATCAGGAACAAGATAAGGATGCCCACTGTCACCACTGTTAATTCAACATTGTACTAGAAGTTCTAGCTAGAGCAATTAGACTAGAAAAAAAATAAAATAAAATAAAAGGCATCCAAATAGGAAAAGAGAAAGTAAAACTCTATGTGCAGATGACATGCTCGTACATTTAGAAAGTTCCAAAATGTCTATGACAAAGTTACCTCAGCTAATAAATGAGTTCACCAAAGTAGCAGGATACAAGGTCAACACACAAAGCCCAGTAATGTTTCTGTACACTATTACCGAACAATCTGAGGAGTAAATCAGGAAAAAAATTCAATTTACAACAGCAACAAAAAGACTCAAATAACTAGGAATCAATTTAACTAAAGACGTACAGGACCTATATGCAGAAAATTACAAAACACTGCTAAAAGAAATAAGAAGACCTAAATAAATAAAAAGACATTCTGTGTTCATGTTTTGGAAGACTAAATATAGTGAAATGTTAAACCTACACAAAGTGATTTATAGATTCAGTGCAATACCAATCAAAATTCCAACAGCCTACTTTACAGAAATAGAAAAGGCAATTGGTGTCTTACCCTGTAGCATGCCCACAACCCATGTCTTGGGTTGTATACTTATCTCGTTTCTAGTTTTCTTGTCTCTTAATAAACTCTTTACTCCCCTGCCTACCCTATGGAGTGTCCTTAAATTACTTTATTCTACATAGCCAAGAACCTAGAAACCCAGAACCCAGAGTGTTCCACTAACATATTTGGTGAGCCAAGTCAGGAGACAAGGATGCAAGTAATGCTCCCGGACCCCTGCCGAAGACTGAGTCTAGGCTTTTAAAATAAAGCCTGTCTGTGCTCTTTTATTAGAAAGGCCCCTGAGTCTCTCACCCTGGGCCATGCCCAGAGGTTTGTTCCTTACTCAGCCCCCAGGGGCCCTGAGATTCCTATTAATATATTACCTCCAGGGTCCCCAACCTGTTTGCCTATAAACCGCAGATCAGTCTCTGCGTCTTAAAGTGTCTCTTAATGTCTGGTTCAATTGCAAACTCGGTTCTTTGCAGTGGCTATAAAATGAGCTCTCTCTCACGGCCACTTTCTAAGATCTCTGCAAGAGTAGGCCAAAAGAAAGGATTCAAGCCAAAACCCTTTCTTCTTAAGAGAAAATGCAGCTTGGCAGCTTCAGTCTGGAACCCAGGTCCCGATGTCTTCTAAGTCCTAGTCCACCCTGGGGATGCCCAGGGCATGGGCTCTATGATTTTGGGGATGCTGGGAACCAGAGTAGTAAACTCCACACATCCCCCAAGACTTAAGCAGTGTGGGAGCTTCAGTTTGGAGGCCAAAAGTTCAGTGAGGTTGGAATGTGGGACACTGGATCGGCTGACAGACTTTTTTCCATTTCTCCAACAATGGGTGCAGCTTCTTTAGCATTCTAGCTGACTTCCCATTGGGGTGTCTTCTCAGGAATTGGGACAACCTGCCTACTGATGGTCTAAAATGGAAGAGGCTAATCTTTTCCTGCCACACTACATGGCTGCAGTATGGCTAGGAGTGGCCTCTATCGGGGACCCTGAATTCCAGTTAAACCTGTGTGAAAAAGGGAAGGAGGGGACAGACAGATCTGAGGGCCTCAGGACATGTGGTCATGTCTCCTTAAATGGATATGGAAATGCACTACCAAATCGGTCAATTTTTAATAAGCTCAGGGAAACTACTCAGAGGCAGGACAAAAACCCAGCCTTATTTCAAGGAAAGCTGGTAGATGCAATAAAAATACCCTACGGTAGATCCTGACTCCAGAGAAGGAAAGATCCTCTTAGGAACTCACTTTATTAGCCAGTCTGCCTCGGATATCTTTAGAAAGATGCAAAAACTTTCCCTGGGCCCCCAAACTTCTATTAACACCTTTTTAGAAACAGCCTTTGCAGTTTTCAACAATCAAGACTGAGCCACCAAGGAGAAGCAGGTGAGGAGGGGGCAGGCACAGGGTGCAGAAGCAGGCTCATCTTTTAACTACTGCCGTTAAAGGCACCCCGTCATTTCAGGGCTACCTAAATTCAGGCTTCAGCAGGAACCTGCTTCAAGTGTGAAGCAAGCTGCCTCACCACCCAGACTGCTGGGACTCTGCCCCAGGGGAGGACAGAAGGGTCCTGAAGACACACATGAACCATCAACCAGGAGTCATCTTGGGTGACCCTTAACATGGCAGGCAAGATTCTTAATTTCTTAATTAACATGGGAGTTGCTTACATGGTCCTAGCCTGCCACTCCAGACTTCTCTAGCCTTAGTTGTGCCTAATAAGGGTAGTAAATGGGGAATCAAGATCAAGGTCATTTACTAAACCTCTCTCTACAGAAAAAGGAACCTCCTTATAAGGCATCAATTAAGATTAAATCCTGGAAAACGGCTTCTGTCAGGTCTTTCCCTATGCTGGTAAGTGTGTAAAATTCTCTATTCTGTTCTAATCTGTGCTTAACTTTGTGTTTAACTTCCAAAATCTGAGTCTTTATGTTTATATCTGTGTTTAACTTTGTCAGGCTGCTCATGCCTAGGAACTCGTAAATCAGATTTGGGGTTTGCGTGTTACAAATTGGTAATGGTGAAAGGTAACCTAAAAATGAGTCTTTAAATGTCAATACTATCTAGCTGTTGGATTTGATGTATAAAAGAAATCACATGGAATTAGTTTAACTGCTGGAAAAGCAGGAAAACTTAGCAATGTTGTTCCTAATAAAATTATTTTAGTTACTGTGATGGTTAGGCTAATGTGTCAACTAGGCCAGGTAATTGTGCCCAGTTGTTTGGTCAAGCAAGCACTGGGCTAACTGTAATACAAGGACATTTATGGGCTTTAGTCATCAGTGAGTTTACTGCACATATGGCTGATTACATCTACTAGGTAGATTGCTGTCAGCAATGAGTGATGTTTGATCCAATCAGTTGAATGACTTAAAAGGGGAAGTGATTTCAGCATTCCGAGAGAATGTCCCAGATCTTCTTTGGGCAGCCAATGTCTCCTGGGACCTCATCAAGGACCTTCATTGGACTTTCATTGGAGCCCCTGGTTTGTAGCCTGCCTGCGGAACTTGGACTTGTGCAAGGCCCCAGTCACCCAGTCATGTGAGAGACTCTAAAATCTCATACTATTTACAGATATCTCCTGTTGATTCTGTTTCCCTAAAGAACCCTGACTAATACAGTTACTTAGTTAAGAAACAAAAGTGCCCGATTTGTTTTGTAGTAAAAACTTACTAGAAACTGTTAACTAAGAGTTATGATCATTATATAAATGCCTTTATTATAAAACAGCAAAAGCTGAAATTGCTATAACTGGGTGGGGATTTAGCCTAGTCCTACTATTATGATGGTAATTCTAAATTAACCTTAGCTTTGGTTATGGTTTTTGTGACTTGCTTACTAGCTTTGTGCTTAGACTTGAGCTATTGTGATAATTCTAAACTGAGTTTGCCTTTGCTTATGGTTATTTCAGGACTGGCCTCACCCATGGGTATACTTGTTCACCTTTGTAATGGTAACCACTCTATTCTCCCATGTTTGAATCCATGGAAACTTCTGTTCCTTATGGCTCAAGGGAAGGCAAATTTGAGACACTCTTGTCCCTTGTCCTTCCACTGGTGTTAATAATCCTGCTTTATATCATGATTATCCAGGTGTGGACTCCAATTTACCTACTCCAGGCAAGAGCCTAGAGAGACCCCATGACCTATGAGGAAATCGCTGCGTGGTGGGAATCCTTGGCCCTTGGTATTGATGTCCACTCTTCCGGTCCAGCAGCCACCAGAGTCCTGTTATCTCTGAGAACTAAGGAGTGGGGGACCTCCCACCTTGAGTGTCAAGAGTTCTGAAAGCAGCAGGTCATGAGAAGAAACTACTTTTCCCTGAGACTTTGATGACCTCAGTGAGTATATACAGGAATTAGTGTTGCTCATTCAAAGTCTGTCAAAGTCGAAATGGGAAATAAGCAGAGATCTGCAGTAAAGGAAAATATAGTAGATTATATTTTAAAGCATTGGGAACAATTTGGTTATAAGCCAATAACTGAAGAATAAAATTCTTTTGCAAAACTGCATGGTAACAGTGCAGAGTAGAATAATCAGAAATAGCTTCAAAGAGATCTTTTGAATGTCATTTTACAGTTAATCTTATTTTGTAAGAGAATGAAAATTATGACATTAGTGAGTTTTGTGTTTCTGTGTCTAACTCTCTATTTGTGTCTGCCTATTTGCTCAGTATATATTTTCATACATTGAGATGGTAATATCAAATTAACAAATGAAAATCCTTAAGAGTTCTATTCAAATTGTTAAAAGTTAAGCACTTATCTACTAGGACAGGGAATTAAGAATCATAATTCCCCAATTTAAACATTTTAACAGCCTTAAAATGAGATTAATTTATAATCCAATTACCAAATTTCAGTAAGTAAAGGAAAAAGTCCTTGAAAGCTATGGAAAGATCTTTTCTAAATCATGATTAAAACATATTAAACAATTATAATATATTCCAGAACCTAGCAGTCAGTATGTTTTTAAGGTTATTCACAATTTTAGAATTTTATTAAAGAAAAAAGAGGTTTTTAGCTTCCTAAGGAAGAAAAAAAGAACATTTCTTACATAAACTATAATTATTTTGATTTTATTTACCTTGGATGTAAGCTCCCTAGGTTTACAGGATACTAATAAATTAGAATTATATGTATTAAATCTTTAAGATGATGAAAATTGTAAGTTCATGTTTAGTGAAATATAGCTCTGTCCTAAAGTAAAATGACTAGTTTTCACAGAACAGAATGAGGAATGTAAGACAAAACTTTTAAATGGATAAAGTACATTTCATTGGTTGCTAACTGTAATTTAATAAGCTTACTTAAAAGTAAAGTAACTAGCCTATGTGGTTATTAAGATATTTGTAAAAGCATTTTCTAAACTAAAATATTTAAATGGTTAATTCTAGAGAGCCATTATTAATTAGAAACCTAAACTGATACTGGTAACAGAAAGTAACTTCATAACAGGGAAACCTGTAAGAGGCCACCTCAATCTACAAATTAAAGTGGTGGTAGGGGGGAAGAAAATCTTGATTCCATTGGGAATTTTAGGTTTTCGCAATATAATGGAGAAAGTAGTTTTTCCTGTATTGCTAAAGTAAAATACCCGTTAATTAATGTAATCATGGTAAAGGTGTAAAAGTAAAAAGTAAAGTTCTACAAACTGTGCAAGAACATTGTCAAAACATTACTACGAATATAGTCCCTATCTTATATTTTTTGTATTTTTAGCCCAATCCACCCTATTTTAAAAAAATATATTTTTATTATAGAGGTTATGAACTTACAAAACAATCATGCACATGTGTGTAGAATTCCTATACAACACCTCTTCACCAACACACCACACTATGGTGGAACATTTGTTACAGATTATGACATTATATCATCAGACTCTTACCACCAACCAAGGTCCATAGTGTACATTTGGCACAATTTTTCCATACCTCCCCATTATCAAAATAGTACATCTTTGAATGATGCAAGAATATTACAGTATTGCTGTTAACCACAGTCCACAGGTGTGGCAGCTTGATATTGGTTATGAATTCCAAAAATAGATATTGGATTATGTATGTAAACTGGTCTTTTGGTCTGGGCATATTACAGTGTATTGGATTCAGAGGTTTTACTTTTGCTTGATTAAATAATGATTAAGACTTTGATTGGACCACATCCATAGGGCGTTGAGTCCATGCCCACCACGGGGGCAGGGACTCACAGAGAAACCTCACTGCAGAGAAGGGAGGTTGAAGTTTTGAGCTGGAATCCAGGAAGTAAGCACATGGAGGAACAACGCAGCTGAGTTCCAGAGAGAATTGAGCCCCGGGGATTCAGAGCCGGTTGCCTGATAGTCTACAGCTGGCCTTGTGGAGAAAGCAGGGCAGCTGAGCCTGGAAAGAAACAAGCTCTGGGAAGAGAGGAACCAAGGAAGACTTGGCAGATGTTGGCAGCCATCTTGCTCCAACACATGGCAACAGACTTTGGTGAGGGAAGTAACTTATGTTTTATGGCCTGGTAACTGTAAGCTTCTACCCCAAATAAATACTCTTTATAAAAGCCAACAGATTTCTGGTATTTTGCATCAGCACCCCTTGGGCTGACTAATACTTTAGGTCACACCAATTGTATCTTTTTCATGCTTCTCTACAGTTGCACCACTCTGCAATAGTGATGTATATCTGCTCTTGCTCACAGAAGGACACTCTTACATCTGTATCATCAAACACAATTCTCATCTATCTCTGGGTTCACTGTGTTATGCGGTCCCTAGATTATTCTCTAGCTTTCTTTCAAGTGATATTTACTTCCCCAGACTACCCTTTTCAGCCACAATCCTTTTTATAAACCAGCTGCTACTCACTATAATGTGTTACCATCAACTCTATCCATTTCCACACTTTTACAGTCAAGCTAACTAAAATTTCTACATACAGTAAGCATCAGTAGTTCTTTCCAATCCTCCTCTTATCATGTTGGAGGAAGGGTGATGTATGAGACCCCTGTATGATGCTATGCATGTTTATTTTGTAAGTTCACAACCTTTACTATTCACTTATTGTTAATGCATGTTCATGTATGAATGATATACTTCAATAAAAATATATTTTAAAAAATAAAGTACTGAATAGTCAAGTTCCTTTAATATGTTATAAACTGTACTGGAGGTATTTAGAAAGTATATTAAAATTAAAAGAGATAGACTTCAGTATTGTCAAACTCTCTTGTGGATTCAAACCAGGCCCCAAAACCCTGCATGTGCCTCTCCATGAGTTATAGGCTAGATCGTTCTCTACAACCACTAAAACAATGAAATCATTTACCACATCTGGACATGGTCCTGAAGTGAATGGAGAGTATGTTGTTGTTTCAGACTCCTGCAGAAGCTGGTGATAGATCAATACGGCCAGACTGGTTCTCTTTCATAGTGCCAAAGGGTGCTATGCACCAGGCCAGTGAACCACTGGAGCCTACATTTCTAGCCTCTCTCTAGGATAAATGGTGCTGCAGCTTGCTGGCTGTGTAAAGGACATACCAAGTGGAGCAATAATTATGAGTGATGTGAGTAGAACTTAAGCAAACACAACTGTCATTATGGCCTGGTCCCAAGGAGAAAGAACATGTATGGTATTGCATACCTAGAACTTAGGTCTATTAACTGCAGTTCAAAGAGGAACTTGTGCATTGATTAGTATTAATCACCTATATAGCTGATGAATATAATAATATCTCTTCTATTCTAGAACATATGCAGAGGGATACTGAACGTGTTAAAAGTCTTGGTAAACTTAATTCATTTTCTAAGTAATTAATGAATATGCTTATAAGATAAAGGAATGGCTCTCTTAAGTACTGTCTTTATTTTGCTTGCCATAGGCTTGTTTTGTTGTTGCCTATACTGTCTTTGTGGGTTTATGTCTAGGGCAGTGCCTCTCTACACACCTCTCCTAGCTGTCCTAGGCATAACCACCGCTGTGGGAACTGGGGTTGGCAGTTTATGCCAAACCCAGCAGGTCTACCACAATCTCTTGCTATAGTTAAGCAACAGCATAAAAGAGCTCAAGGAAGAATGCTGTTTCCCATCAACTTTGGGTTGGAAACAAGCCAGATGTCCCTCAACCAATGAATGGATAAACAAACTGTGGTGTATTCATATGACGGAATATTATATAGTTGTAAAAACAGATGAAGTCATAAAGGATGACAACATGGATGAACCTGGAGGACATTATATATATATATTTTTTAAAGATTTATTTATTATTTATTACATATCCCCCCCCCTCCGCTTGCTCTTGCTGTGTGTCCATTCCTCTGTGTCTTTCCATGTCTGCCTCTTGTCTCCCCCCGTCCCAATTCTTGGTTTGAACTTTAATTAACCAAATCTTTATCACAATTAAAATATTTTCCCCCATATTCCTTCCTGTTCTTTCTTTCTACCATCTCCCTTTTGGCTCTTTTCGCCAGTATTCATTCCCTTAACAGATATTTTCTGAGTGTTAACTCTATGCCAAAGATTCCTCTAGCTGTTGATACAACACAGGTGTAAGCAAACTTTTTCTGTGATGGGCCAGATAGTAGATATTTTAGGCTTTGTGTGCCTTATGGTCTCTATCATTGCTGCTCAGCTCTGCCTTTGCATAGCAAAAGCAGCCATAAACAATATGTAAATGAATAGATGGGGCTGTATTACAATAATATTTTTATTTACAAAACCAGGCCTCATGCTGGATTTGGGCCAAGGACACTAGTTTTCTGTCTTCTGTTACAGGGGGAGTTATTGATGGGGCCTAATCCTCAGAAAGGTGAAATACCTTCATAAAATAGATAAGCTTATTCCATTAGAGTGTTGTCAAGAGGCAGAAACCATACAAGTTATTTTAAGAGAGAATTTACCATGTAGGAATGAAGTTGTTAAGTAAATAAATGAAGAAGCCAAAGAACACTAAGATACTGTGGAGGGAACAGTGCAAGAGGTATCACTCCCAGGCTGGGGGGACAAAGGGAAGAGCCTAAAATTATTAAAGCTGAGAAGCTTGGAAAAGGAGACCTGTGGAATTGAAATATAGGTCTCTATAAAGGGTGCTTGTTTGTCAGGTGCTAGTTGTCACTGGAGGAAAAACCTTAATATCAACTGGTGATTGTGACCTTAGTCCTACAGCTGTAAGGAACTGAATTCTGTCAACAACCTAAGTGGCCTTGAAAGTGGATCTGTCCCAGAATGAGCCTGTGATGATATCACAACCCAGGACAACATCTTGATCACAGCCTTGTGAAGTCCTGAACAGAGGACACAGCTAAGCTATACCCAGAGACTCCTGATCCACAGAAATGAGATCACAAATACATGCTGTTTTAAGCTATGAAGGTTGTGGTAATTTGTAACAGAAAACTAATACACAAGGGCAGCAGATGAATAGAAAATATTGGTAAACTTATATAAGATTGGTAAAAATACTGCATGAAAAAAATTCTAGGTTTACAAGAGTTTATAACTAACCCAAAAATATATAATAAATGAAGAAAATTCCTAGTGCTGATTTGAAAGAAATATTTCAATTTAATTATAGTTACATAAAAATATGTATTTTAGTGGCAATCTAGTAAGTAGGTATTCTACTTAGCAGCAGGAAAAATAATATAATGGACCAAAAAATCAGCACTATTAGACCAAGATGGCACCATAGGATGATCCAGAGTGCTGTTCCTCCACAGAATCTTTGAACAACTAACAAAAACTGGCGGAGCTATCTTCCTCAAAACTTCAGAAAACATTTAAAGGGTTGCAGTAAACAGGGCTGGTGCCAAACAGGAAAATATAGCTTTTAAAATGGTAAAAGCTTATGGCACCCTTGCTGGCCCCTCAAGTACCCCTCCCTAGCATGATATGGAGCCAGCCTGTGCTCCCATGTGGAACACAGACCCTGTTCCGGAGGAAGCCTCTAGGCAGATACTGGGGTGCTCTCATTTGGGTGCCAATCTATTCAGTGGGAGCATGAAATCTGAACCAATAAACTTGTCTCTGGCTCAGACTTCAGAGCTTTCCCTGCAGGAAGAAGCTTGCAAACAGGAAATCCGTATAAGAAACAATTAAGTCAAAGTGGCCTAGGACAAAGGATTACCTGTTTTAAGTCACACAATTAAGCACCCAGGAGGGGAAAAAGTTTATTTCAGAGGAATAGAGGGTGCATTTGAATTCATGTAAATTTCTAAGGCCACAAGCAAACACAAACATAGGAAAAGATACAAGTTCAGAAAATACAAAAAGGATTCTGCGCTTCATATTCACCTCAGTCAGGTTTTCTCGATATGAGGTCTGAACTTGGTAGATAAGCACAACCAACCCTGAGCCAACTTGCAAGAACTATGAAAGGTGTTTCTTGCATAGCTCCCAGCATGCAAGGAAATCTCTGTCATATTACTATATGCATATAAAATTAAGGAACAGACAGCTCAGGGACTAAATGCCAGGTTTAATTTCATAATATTAAAATATATAGTGTACAAGAGATTACAAGACAAAGAAACATTTGGGAAATGTTTCCCCAACAAATGGGAAATGATTGTTCATCCAAAGAAGCAACATAAAAATTCGGAAACCATCAATGAAGATGACCAGATGTTGGACATAACGGACAGAAAACTTTAAAAAGGATCCTCAATATGCCAAGGAGATAAAAGAAAACAGAGAAAGAGGTAAAGGCTGTGAAGAAAACAATGAATGGGACTTCCAAGAAGAGAGAGTAGGAATAGGTAGGCAGGGCTCAACTTTCTCACAAAAACAACTGAGAAAGGCCAAAAAGCTGTTAGAGGAACCTGTTTTGGGAGTCAGTAAACCAAGTCAGTGTTGTGCAATCTCCAGGAGGGTGAGGCCCAGAGAGATAAAGAAGGCGAAAACAAAAACCATGAGTTACTAACCCCCATGGCCAGGAACAGCACACATCCCCCACCCTCAAGGTGAACAGACTGGATAAAACCTGTGGCTCACTGCAGCCAACTGAGAAAGGAACAGACATCTTCCTCCCTGGGAAAGGGGGGGGGGTGCAGTGGAGGGTGGAGAGTAGTTTCTCTTCAGTGAATTTGGCCAGTAAACCCCACTTTGAACCTCAGCTCTTGCCAGACCAGAATCACGGGCAAGTGGAGGTTGACAGATGTAAGGACACAACCAGGTTGAAAGTGAAAGGTTGGAAAAAGATAATCCATACAAATAATAACCAAAAAAGATTTGGAGTAGTGATACTAATATCAGACAAAATAGATTTTAAATGCAAAACTGTTATAAGAGATAAAGAATGTCATTATATATTTTAAAAAAAGGAGTAATTCATAAAGAAGAAATAACTATAATAAATATTTATGCACCTAACTTGGGTGCCCCAAGATACATGGCGTACACACTGGCAAAACTGAAGGGACACATAGACATCTCCACAATAACAGGTGGAGACCTCAATACACTACTCTAAACATCGGATAGAACATCTGGACAAAGGATAAATAAGGAAACAAGGGCTTGAATAATATGATAAATGAACTAGACCTAACTGACATTTATAGACCATCACACCTCAAAACAGGGTATACATTCTTTTCAAGCACCATGGATCCTTCTCCAGGATAGAACATATGTTGGGTCAGAAGACAGGTCTCATTAAATTTAAAAATACTGAAATTATACAAAACACTTTCTCTGATAATGGAATGAGGCTGGAAGTCAATAACAGACAGAACAAGAGAAAATTCACAAATATACGGAGATTAAACAACACACTCTTAAATAATCAGTGGGTCAAGGAAAAAATAACAAGAGAAATCAGTAAATATCTTAAGATGAATGAAAACAAGAACACAACTGTGGCAGTTTGAGATAATTTTTGTGAATCCCCCCAAAAAGAGAATGATTATGTTCATAAACTGGTTTGTTCCTCTGGGTGTGATCCCCTTTGATTGTATTAGATTCATCTGAGATGACTTTGATTTAATTGCCTGTTACAATTAGGGTTTTGATTCAACCACTTCAGTAGGGCATGCTCAGTGTTGAGACCCCGCCCCCTTGGTGGATGTATATAAATGGACACTCACTCAAGAAGACACAAGGAGAGAACTTTGCCGGTTTTGATCCTGGAGCCTGGGGAGAGATGAACCATTTGCCTGACAGTTTGCAGCTGAGCAGCTGAGAAAGCCTGGAAAGAAATGAGCCCTATGCCAGACTGATATAGGAAGCCCTGAGAGACTAGCCCTATGCAAGCCTGCGGGTGAGATCAGAAGAAGCTGAGCCCATGGAGACTTGAGCAGGGCTTCTTAACAAGGGGTCCATGAGCTTGAATTGAAATTCAAAAAAATACTTGTGGGGTCATGAATCCCTCCAAAAAGTACCCCCTCCCCATTTATAAAACCATTTCAGCATTTCTGGTAACTGCAAAAGACTATACCCCACTATCCTGGTACCAAATTCTGTATTAGTCAGCCAAAGCGGTGATGACACAAAGTTCCAGAAATCTGTTGGCTTTTATAAAGAATATTTTGGGGTAAAAGCTTACAGTTACAAGGCCTTAAAGAGTCCAACTCAAGGATGCTTTCTCACCAGAGATGGTTGCCAATCTCTGCAAGAGTTCAGCCTTCCTCTCTCTCAGCTATAGACTGGCATAGGACTCATCTCTCAGGGCTTCCTCTTTCTCTTGAGGCTCCGTGGGCCCAGCTTCTTCCCAATCTCAGTTATAGGATACCCAGCAAATGACTCATCTCTCTTCCCGGGGCTGCAGGATCAAAGTTCTCTTCTCTGCCAAGTCCATGGGTCTCTTTCACTTCCTGTATCTTCTTCTGTTTCTTCTTGAATGAGTGGTCATTTATATCAGCCCACCAAAAGGGTGGGGACTTGACCTAAGTTATACCCTACTGTATTAGTCAGCTAAAGAGGTGCCTTTGCAAAATATACCAATAACTGGTTGGTCTTTATAAAGGGTAATTATTTGGGGTAGAAGCTTACAGTTACCAGGCCACAAAGCATAAGTTTCTTCCCTCACCAAAGTCCATGTGTCGGAGCAAGACAGCTGCTGACATCTGCCAGGGCTCAGGGTTCCTCTCCTGCTGGGGCTGCATTTCTCTCCAGGCTTAGCACTTCTTCCACACGGTCAGCTGTAGACTCTCAGGTGAATGGCCCTCTCCAACATCAGAACTCTATCTCAAAAATCTGCTTCTCAAATCTGCTCCCTCTGTCTTTGGCCTTGCCCTTTACACTTGAGACCACACCTACTGAGGGGTGGGGCTCAACACCCTACTGACACAGCCCAGTCGACACCCTAATCATAACCCAATCATGACCAGATGAACAGATCAGTTTACAAGCATGATTCAATTTATATTTTTGGAATTCATAATTAGATAAAACTGTCCAATGATTACACCTACTGATGTGGTCTAATCAAAGGCTTAATCTTAATTTAATAAAAAATATCTCAACTGAATCTAATACAATCAAAGGGTATCATGCCCAGAGGAACAGATAACTTTACAAACATAATCCTGATCTTTTTGGGGGTTCATAAATAATCTCAAACTGCCACAGGGGTATTTTTGGAGGAATTGTGATATGTTTGATAGAAAAAGGCCTACAATGCTTTGAAAATACTGTTGATAGGAACACAGAGCTTAAAGTTATTTCTGATAAGGCCTCAAAAGGACATGATGAAACTATACTGGAAACTTGAGGAAAGGCAATCCATGTTTTAAAGTTGTAGAGAACTTAGCAAGATTGCCTCCTGATGTTATATGGAAGGAAGAATCTGAAAATTATGAGCTTGAATATTTAGCCAAGGAGATACCCAAACTAAATGTGGAAAATGCAGCCTGGCTTCTCCTTGCAGCTTATAGTAAAATGCTAGGTGAAAGAGAGAAGCTGAGAACTGAATTGATGGGCACAAAGAAACCAGCAATTGATTCCAGAAATTCCAAGCCTCTGGAAATCAAGTCCCCAGACAATAGTGCCCCATTTGAGGAATTAACTAAACTTGGACTTGTAACCCAAGATTGAAAATGCAGTTATCCAGGAAAGACTTGTGGAAAGATTTATTCTCTGATGGTTTGGACCTTTGCTTCCTGCATGGTAAACCAACAACCTTTTTGTGAGATCTGTATGAACAAAACCACTGTCAGCCTGGACTAAAAGGGACATGGAGGGGAAAGATGGAAGGGAAAACAGCTTTTAGAAGAAAACCATAGAAGCTGAGACCTGGAATTAAGACATGTCCTTGGGTCAAGAGAGGGAGCCCACCCATGTGTACCTAGAGGGTGAGTTTGCATCAGCATTTGAAGAGGGTGGATGTTCCAGCCCACTGTTCAAAGAAAGTTTTGCTGCCCCAGGCTACAGAGAGGGTGGGGCATATTCCCAAAGGCTTGGGGAGAGTTAGGTCACCACCCCAGTGCTTTGAGAAGGGTTGGCCTATTCCCTACAGGTTGGGGAGAGTGAGGTTGACACTCCATTGCTCTGAGCAGGGTGGGCCTGTTCCCCACAGATTAGTGAAGGCCAGGTCTTCACCTCACTGTTCTGAGAAGGGTGGGTATGTATGCCAGAGATAAGGGAAAATGTTGCTGCCACCTCACTGTACTAAGGGCACTGAGACTGTGTAATGGTTTCGCAGTTTTATGTAATTATGAGTTCCAAAAATATACATTGAATCATGCTTGTAAACTGATCTGTTAATCTGGGCGTGATTAGGT